>CM040986.1:20785924-20868519 GCA_022985145.1 Pangasius djambal | reverse complement strand
GTGGGAGGCACATATGCAAACTGTTGTAATTCCTACACCGTTCACCTGATTTGGATGTAAATACCCTCAAATTAAAGCTGACAGTCTGCAGTTAAAGCACATCTTGTTCGTTTCATTTGAAATCCATTGTGGTGGTGTATAGAGCCAAAAATGTTAGAATTGTGTCGATGTCCCAATATTTATGGACCTGACTGTAGCTCATATTTGGCCAAATAATATGACATGATTTAAACCTTTTTTTATCACAATGTAGCGCAAAATTCGTTTCAGTACTCTATTTACTTAAAGACTGTTTACTTCTTGTCCTGAGTACCTTCAGAGAAGCAATGACTAAACCCACTCTAAGACTCTCAAAACTACCACTGAACATTATATTAGAAACGGCAAATAAACATAACAGGGTCAGACTGATCAAAGAAAGGAATGATCAAGGGCACAGTAAATGAACCCCCTTCCCTCCTTTCCTAAATGAATTAATTCACTTTGAACGAGAAGAATAAAGGAAGAAAGCTGAACCAAATTAGATTTTAATTGTTTATGGGCTTGTCTTATCTTTTAATATCCGTCGCTCCCGTCTGTCCTCGAGAACCATCAAGATGAGATCAGCCAGTTCAGCATGCTGTTAGCATTAAAGCTACCCACAAGAGCCAAATGCAGGAAGGTTATGCTAAGTGCAGGTCTAAATGTACCCTTTATTTATAAACCTTACATAAATCAAAGATAAGAGGCTGTCCTCTATGCCTCTATGTCCTATGGTTAGTCAAAATACTGTGTTACGGCTATATAATTGAGCTATTATTTGGAAGTCATTATTTTATTTTATTTTATTTTGTTTCTTCTTCTTTTTTTCATTCTGAAGAAGCAGTTGTAGGCAATGCTAACAAGTTAACCACTATGGAGAAAATCAGGATTTACTAACGTACTAACTGTTCTGTGAACATAGCAGTTCAAATCTGAGAAAGAACATATTGTTTTAATAAAATGGGGAAATGAAATTGATGATCTCAAGGAGTTGGTGAAAGTACCGACTGTTCAGATGAGAATTGGCCCATGTTTGGAGAATCAGCCCAGACAGGCAAGGGCAAGAGGTCATAAAGGATAGCTGAAAAAGAGAACTGAAATGGATGAGATAAGATGGGGGATACGTGATGGATAGAAGATGTTGGTGAAGAAGATGGCAGTTATGTTAAAATATGACAACATGATAATCAGTGTACTCTGTCATCCAATAGGATGCTCTTTGTTCTTTAATTTTGTTCTGAAATGAATAATTCATGAATGTAACCATAGATACCACGATCTTCTGTCTCAACCCTCGTAGCACTCTGAAGTAAGGTACGCTTGGTAAGGTAAGAGTGTCTACCCGAGCTCGTGAGCAGACGTTGCTGATTGAAAAAATATGTACTTGAGCACATTCAGGTGTTCGGTAGTGGTTTTTCATTTTACAGGTGAATTTCCACCACATCACATGCCACATAAGTTTGCTTGCCTCATTGTTCAGTACTTTACTTTCCATACAGTATATCTTTCTTTAAAGAAGACAATCTCAAAAGTTTGGGAAGACTAGAAAAGTCGCTTTACATATTCAAATGTGAATGAGTAATAAATTAAACAAAGTCAATATTTGGTGTGACGATCCTTCGCTTTTTTTAAATTATTTTTTTAAATAGTAGTCTCAGGTACAATTTGTGCAGTTTTATAAGGAAATTTGCTGAGCATCTTGCAGAAGCAGCCACAGTTCTTCTGGAGACTTTGACTGTCACACTTGCTTCTTATTTGTGCAGCAAAACCCAGCAGTTTTTTTTTTGTCTAAAAAGTGGTCTCTTATGTAATATGCTGCTTTCTTTACTGACATACAAACATTTTTCTGTAACATTTAATTTTGTGCTGGAAATCTGAAATGTTTTTGTACTGAATCAATAATGTAGAAGTCTAATGTCAAATAATGTAGAAATCTATAACAAAGTTTGTACTAAAAAAAAATAGGGTGCTTTTGCACAGTACTGTATATACAGTATATAGTTCTGAAAACTACAGATATTTTTTTGTATATATCTCAACCACAAGTAAAGTTTACAGGGAAAAAAAATCAACAGGTTGTGTGATGTAGACTGCCACAAGTTATTATTACCACCCCGAAATAGATTATTTCCCAACACCAGCATGTCCCAGAGTGTTTTTAGCCAAGGCTAACAATGTATTATTAATTAAAAGAATGGCATGTCATACAATATATCCATGCACAGTTCTAATTTTGGTGACTCTCTCCAAACAGCCATCAATAGCCTCTCTTTTTTTCTCTTGAGGTTGACTTCTTGAGGTTAATTTAGAAAATGTCACGTAATGAAAAAGTGCAGCTTTCCTGTATTGAAAAAACTTAAAGTTGCTATTTTACCTCTAACTGTTACAAATGCTAAATATTTCCTCACAGAAAACTTCACCATATCAACAATTACACATTTAATAAAAAAAAAAAAATCTGTTTATGTGGAGCATCTACCACACAAGTCCCTATGGAATTTGTTTCTATAGAAATGATAACCTTATAGAATGAGCACATTATAATTATACAGAGCTTGCAGTTACTGTTAGAGTTGATATTATAGAAAATTAATCAATACAGTCTTTAATTATAATTCAATAATGCTGTGGTTTATATGAAAAGGTACTCTTATTATTCTGGAAAAAAGTTACAGTACAGATCACCAGACGGTGTTACTTCTGTGTTACAGAAGACTCTGTCATTACCAGAGGTAAACTTCTGAATAAGACAATAGAGTTGGCTCTCGCGCAATGATGTAGCTACAGGACAAGTAGTGAAGGAAATTGGCCCCAAGTTTTAAGAGGAACCCCTGAGGGTTGACACTAAGTCTGTGAAAATATCAAATCTCTAAGAGCAGAACTCCCTCAATAACCTCTCATGCGTAAGGTGCAATGCAGGAACCCTTCTAAAGGGTCCCCATCTTGCTAGCATGTGGAATTTTTTGTCATGTTTTTCAAAATGAGAACTTCTCTGTACACTGTAAGACATTTCAAGTTGGTTAAACTCAGAAACGAAAGTTCACCTGCTGTCTTAAAAATACGAATAAACTCAACCTTTGTTGCAACTCAAAGTCAAGTCAAGACAATGGATTACTTTAAGTTTAATTTTTGAAAACTTATAAATTTGAGTTCAATATCCAAAACTTGTCCTGACGATTGGAGTTAAACAGAAGAAATACGTTCACATAACTTAATGGGGCTATCATGTTTTACAGTGTTTTGAAGCCAGAAATGAAAGACAAAACAAGAAGAAAAAGGGGAAAAGAAGAACTGTGTTGCGTGGTGGAGATAATCTTATAACAAAATACTTAAAGATGTCAGCTTTATGCTAAGAAATGATGTAATGTAATGCTAGCACAACATCATTTTGGCAAGCAAGCAACTAGCTAGGAGCTAATATCCATTTTTTAGCTAGCTTTCTTGGTGGAATTTGTCATTTTGCTCAAACTGTCTTGATAGCTTGGTCTTTTAAAGTATACACAGAGTATAAGTGGTCTCTTATGTAATATGCTGCTTTCTTTACTGACATACAAACATTTTTCTGTAACATTTAGTGTTTCCAGCACAAAATGTAGCCTGCATGATGGTTTATCTAATGAGAAAGCTTGATCTAGCACTACACTTACAGAGAGTGTTTTTTATGGATTTCTGATTCTTTATAAAGACACCTAGCGTAGTGGCAATAATGAGGAAAAAAATGCCAGGATGGCTCGTTGCATTTTCCTGCCTGGGGCCCCCACAGATTTTAGAATCACCTTTGCTCTAGTACTAACAACAAGGACCAACAGTTTCCATATTGCATCAAAATCATTATTTCATCACCAACAATGATGTAAAGATGTCTGCAAATTAGCAAATTGTTTGAAAATGCAATGCAGCAGGCAGCAGGACAAACTTTCCCTCGTTTCTACAATTTTACATGGTCTGATGTGCAAAAGAAATGGTTTACAATGACAACTGTGGTATGCTGGTTAGCACAATATATCTAGTTTCATGGAAAAACTGCATCTTTGTTACTGAAAGAGATGTAAACATGGGATTTTATCCTGCAAGCCTGGTTATGGTTAGGTATTTAATAAAAAATTGAATGTTATTTGAACCGTCTTTTGATGCATAGTGTGGTATAGAAGCATGACACACTTTTTGTATAGATTTCATGTTGTGCACAAGCTAAAATTTTCAAAACCTTTTCTGCATTAAATGGTTTTGCTGCTTTTCTTCTGTCTGCTCTTTCTTCTCTCACTTTACTCTCGCTGTATTTTTCTCTTTCTGTTTTTTTTTTTTTTTTTTTTTTTTTTTTTTTTTTTTTTTTTTTTTTTTTTTTTTTTTTTTTTTTTTTAACCCCACATACAGTCACCACCTGGTCTCCATTCACTGCCTAATGGCCGTAAGGCTCGGCGATCAGCTGCTCTGCATCAGTATTTAGCACACACAATACCCCAGTGCTTCAAAAGAGAGCTTGAAAATTACGATTAGCTGCACAGGGCCTTGTTTCTGCCCTATCTCAGATCTTTTTTCCAACAACAGTCAACTGAGATCAGGATAAACCACTTAAAAAAACAGGAGAAGTCACAAAAGTTCTTTTTCGGGCTTTGTATTATGATGTATCTGCTGCTTTCTTTTTCTTTTTCAGGACTCTTGTTATTCATCTCCACTTTTGACAGGTAGAGGAGCTGACTTGCCAATCAAGCCTAGATTCCTCCTTTTGGTCTCTTCCCTTCCCTCCCTTTGCCTTTGGTAAGCTCCAGAATCCATCACGTGAGGGACAATAGGACAAAGAGGAAAAGGATGGGCGTCGTAGAGGGGGAAGGAGGTGGGCTGAGCCCAGGACTGAGGTGAAACCTCGCCATTCTTCAGGCAGTAAAAGAAGAGTTCAGTGCAGCGTGAATGCAGGTTCCGTCCTTTCCTCCCTTCCTCCGTGCCAGCTGTGTAGGTGGAGAGCAGCTCTTATTCTGCTCATTGTGTCCAGGTTGAGCTTCATGGGGACCACCGAACACAGGAAGCTCACAGCTTTCATGTGCACTGGAGTGTGTAGCAAGACCAGGTCCATTGAATCCTCAGGATAAGGATCTGTGTGTGTGTGTGTGAGAGAGAGAGAGAGAGAGAGAGAGAGAGACTAATTTATATTCCTTATGCTGATCCTGGTTCTGTAAGTTCTGCTCTTTGACACATGATCTAATTCTGTTGTCCATCATTATAATACTGCCACACAATGCTCCTCATTTACTCCATGACACCTTTTCTTCTTCCTAATGGCTTAATGCTTCCCGGGTTTTCATGTCTTCTGACCCTTCAAGAATCCATCCAAGATTCAGGTCATGTTGGCCATCAATCTTTAAGTGCACCAAAAATAAGAAACCAATAATAAAGCTTGATAAAGCTCTGGCTGAAGCAGGCAATAAGCTTGTTGTGGTGGACTTCATAGCCATGTGGTGTGAGCCTTGCCAGAGTATCACTCCCTTCTACAAAGGAGTGTCTGAAGCAGTAGCTAAGGCCAACGTGCTCTTCTTCAAGGATGTGGACGATGCGCAGGATGTGGCTCAGTCCTGTGAGATCCCTAACAAGCACTCATTTTGTTGCTTAATGAACTTTTGATGCCCCAACAGATGAGCTGTAGAAATGTTCAAACAAGTATGCCTTGCTCAAGTCATTGTATTTCCATAATTATTTCAGCTTTTTCTTTTATAAACCATGTAACTCCATGAATTTGCCCAGTAAACTAACCTGAAATCAGTAAACTCATTGAAATCAGGTTTAATAAACATAAACTAACATAAATTAACCCACCTCATTGAAATCAGGTTTAATAAACATTTAAAAAAAAGCTGACATCCATAAAAATGACAAAGTGATGGTGCTAAAAACAGTTGCAGCATCTTGAAGATAAATATTTTTTTCTCTCTGGTTTCAGAGACTCAGGCAGAAGGTGTGGTGCATTAGAGGTGAGTATTTCCAATTTGACCCAATATCATTTGTACAGTGTTGGGGGTGTGATTATCTTTAAAAACTGGCTTTTTGAGTTATATTTTTGCTTTTACAAGCGCACACCCTGTTACTTTTGGCTGTTATCTCATCCTGATGACCTCCTTGGGACAGTGAAAATTACCCAAAATCCTCAAAAACTGAATACTTTTCTGTTTGCATTATACAGTATGTAGAGAGAGAAGCCATATATTCAAGAGTGGTGCATTTGCTTTCCCAATTCCCATAATCCTGCACAGATTATATGTTGTAAAATATAAAGGGTATACTGGGGTTTTGGTTATGTCTGGGATTTGGAGGGGAATCCAACAGAGAATCAGAGATGAAAAGGCTTTTAATATTGTATACATTTCATAGAGCAAAAGCTGAATTACAAACACAAACAAGAAGCTATGCTTTGAGATCATGGCAGGACTTTTTGTTTTAAAGCAAAAGAAGAGTAAAATATGTTTTAAATGCATTGCATATAATTGCCTGCGTACACCCTTTAGTGCAAAACCTAAACCCCACCTGAGATATTTACCTTTTTGATTTACTGACTTGTTATTTAACTTATTTGGTATTTCACAAAATGGCATTACTGAGTCAGAAAATGTCTTAAGGCTGGATTTAAGGAGGATTTAGGCATGCAGTTGTATAATGCCAGTAAACAGGTCTTGGCAGACTGACTTCTGATAGTACTATTGATCTGTGCTAGAGATAAAATTAAGTACACTTCCTTATATTCAAATATTCTTTTAAGAAAATGAAGAGTATTCTTAATTCATTGACTTTGCAATAATACTCCGTATTTTCAGTAATATGTTGTCTCAGCTTCTGCCTCATGTTGCCTCGGCTTCTGTTCCATTATTTTCAATGTTTAAACCTTGATCTTTAGTTCACGATGTGTCACCCAGTCACCGTGTCATACCGAATAAGTGTGTTTGTGCTGTAATTGGTTATCACAGTGCCAGGTTGTCAATGATTAGAAGTTCTTGCATGCAATTCTACAGACCGACTTGTGTCCCAAATACCTTTGCATCTTCCCTAAAAATTGCATTTTGTTGCTGTGCTAATGATCACTGGCAACCCAAACTACTTTGCCCTGATGGTCTTGCCGCTTCATCAACGAGAAGCAGGTTGAAGAGGAACTTTATAGTGATCTGCTTTATAGTATAACAGATTTAAAGAAGTGCACTATATGATGGTTGATTTATAGTATGTAAAATTGCTCTTGCTTTTGGCTCCAAGATGACAGAAAGAGTTTGGACACAGACTGGCTAAATCAACGTGTGAGCCACATTATCTTTTAAGAATATGTCCATTAGTCCCAATCAGCCCCCCATTATCTTGTCTTTGCTTGTGATTTTGCCAGAAAGAGGCCCTGTGTGCCCATGTAGCTCCGCATACCTTGTCTCATTGTCTCTCTACCCCATCGCCCCTCAATCTTCTCTTCTGATAGCTTGCATTGCCTTTACACCATGTCCAAGTTAAAAGAATAGACGTTTCATGTGAGCTTAATGGGAACTGCTGCAATTGTTCCTCCCCTCTCCCACTTTCGCTAGCCGTAATTGAGGACCGGGTCTTGTAGTGGAAGCTGATCTAATGGAGGGAGGATTTACTCAACATATGAAGGCAATTCTCTCCTCCTAAAGCCTCCTTTTGAAATGAATAAGATGCCCCCTCCTTCCCTTCACCCATGCCGCTCCCTCTGATAGTCTCCGAGACAAAGCGTCCTTACACCAAAGTACCCAATGAGTTAATGAGTGACTTAACAGAATGTTAAAAAGGGCTCATTGTTGACTTGCTGTTAGAGCATGGAAAGTTATCTCAGTGCTCAAGTGGTTGTGGAAGAACACTCAGAGTAAAACATTACAGCACGGATATCTGAGGAATTAGTAATACAGTTTCAAGAGTTTCTTTCAAATGACTCAAAGTTTGACTACAGAGTGAATCGTGTGATGATAGCCAGGGTTTGACATTTCTGAGACCGAGCTATGAAACGTTTTTTTTTTATTTTATCATTTATCAAAAACCTGAATGTAAAATCTGACCCAGTCGATGCTTAATATTCAATAATACATTATATAAAACTATTTACATATAGTGTATATATAAGATAAACTATTTTAGTGGTTTAAAAGGAATTCAAGGGAAAACTAACTTCATATCATTTACAGTATTTGTTTGTGTGTTTGTCATTTGGTCTATATTTTACTATTACCCTTGCTTTTATTAATAATGCTGTAAATCAAATTAATGAATTGTGTAGCTGAATAGGGCAAAAAATGCAAACAAACCATCTTTAGAAATTCAAATATTTCTTTCTTTCTTTCTTTATGGAAATGTATGTTATCTATTAATGACTAATACCTGCAGTGACTCAATAATTTTTATGGTAAAGCTTTATATTAAGGTTCACTTAACTAACATTATTTATTGCTTTAGTTAACCTTAATACACTTTGCTATTCATATTTCATAATTAATGTTAACAGTTTTGATGTTGTTTTAAATATTGGTTAATGAAGGCTAAATAAGCCTATATTTACCACTATTTATTCAGTCAATAATTAAAAATAAGTTAATAATAACCAGTATGATTTATGCATTATGTTGTTGGTGACTATTCATAATTGAGGCTGAAAGGTGGGTGCCAATACTTACAGCCAGAGTTTAGTAGATTAGAAACATTTACTAACATGATGTTTTATGGTAATTTGGACTTATTTTAGTCATGTATTAAATAAATATTATTTAATGAAGGTGTATTCATTCATCTTTAGTAAGCGCTTTATGCGGGTGGCGGTGAGAACACTGGGTGTGAGGTAGGAATGCACTCTGGATAAGACGCCAGTGCATCACACACACACACACACACACACACACACACAGTTGCAGGTCCACCTACCAGGATGTCTTGGAAGGTGGAAGAAAACCAGAGAACTCAAGGAAACCCATGTGAATATCCACACAGACAGTAACCCGAGCTCGGGATTGACCTGGTGACCCTGGAGCTGTGAGGTGGCAACACTAGTCGCTGTGGTGTCTTTGGTGTATTTAGCTAAACATGTTAACTTACTTTCTCATGGTATATTAATGCTGAAATTTCTGGGTTAGTAATGTTATGTAGTAAATAATGCTAGTTAAGTTGAAGCTTCATGTAATATGCAATAGGAAAGAGTACTAAACTGTTACTTTCCTTGTAGCTGGGGTAGGCCTATAAATGGCACATCTTTTGTACGTTTGGTATCCATCTTTTACCTAGAAAAGTGTGTGTGCACATTTCAAGTTTTACTCTAAAAACTAATTATAGTCCATTTATGTACCTGAAATAATTTTAAATGTGCACTCTGAGGTGTACGATAAATATCAAAGGTGCAAAATATGTATCCTTGAGGGTGTCACCCCACTGACAATGAAACGTACAGTTTGGTACTTTTTTCTGAGAGTGTATTAATACATTTTGTTGTGAAAATCAAAAACTGTAGCAATCTTCATGATTAAAAAAAAAAAATAGGTCTTGCTGATATACTCAGACACATACCTGTGAATTTCTTTTGCTATTGCATAAATCAAGCTTTAAAAACACATCCAATGGCATTTCATGCTCAAACACTTTGCATCATTTCAATATTACAGGCAGAAAGTTCTCCATTGTTCATTGCGCATGAGATGAGCAGGCTAAAGTGACCATAGCAGGTCCCACTGTTCCCTTCAGACAGATCATGCAGTGAAAGTGACTGTAATTAGAGGGTAGGCTAATTTCTTTTATGGTCATTACCTCGGGGTCATGACACTTCTGCAGGGTGAGGACCAGCTGGCCAGCAGGACTCGCCGAAACACCATAAGAGTTCAAACGACCCACAATCCACCTGCCTTCTATAATGTGCTGCGAGCTCATCACAGGGACGGTGCTGAACAAAAGCTCTGACACCCCTCCCATCGATCCGACAAGCTGTTCCGGATCAGACAGAGGGGAAAACTTCATGAGCAAGAGCATTAGCATATAAAGAGGTGCGTGGAGGGGAGAAAGGGGATCGTTGTTTCGTCAGACCCTCGGGCCCTTTTTAAATGGCTGATCAGAGGCCACTAAAATCCCAGAGCCCCATCAAAGAGGACACAGGATTCACTGTCAGTCATTTGTCAGCAATACCTGCAAGCCAGCTGGAGTGTGTATGTGTGTGTATGTGTGTGTGTGTGTGGGTGGGTGGTTGGATGGGTGGGGATGAGGTAGTGGGCCAAAATTTCTTACGTTTTCAAGGCTATTGTGTCCTTTTATTTCAAATACCTGCTCTTTGGCCACCGATTACATGAAAGATACATTTACAGGTCAAATGACAAATAGATCTTCACAATAATGATCAAGCCATTCCTTTTTTAAACACAGGTTTGTTAACAGTAATGCAGCTGTCTGGCACTGTGACTAATCAGGGTCGCTAAACAGCTGATCAATGAGCAGTCAATGGATCAATTGTTCTCCACCGTCCGTTTACATGATAATTGGCATCGTCACAAAACCGTTTTCAGGCAATGAGGCAGCTCCTTAGTCCTATTCAGTAGATCTGAATGCAGCTCAAAATGATGTGTTATCCATTGACCAGATGTTATTGATTCTTGAAGATTCTTTGGATAATTAGTGAACTGAAAAGTCATTTTCTGCTGTCTCTGGCTCATCAGAGGATGAGAGTGTTCAAACACGACAACACTATGTATGTCTGGTGGGTTTTCTGGATTATGAATTCTGTTCGAATTCATACACATTTTTCACACTTACACTACTACAGTGTGTTTTGTGTGCTAGTGCACTCGATCAAATTCCACATCAGAAGTTTTCTATTTCACGGATTTATGGGTGATGAGTTTTCTTCACCCATCTTCATCTTCATTATTTTGATTTTTTTTAATATATAAATAATTTAATTCTTTTTTATTCACAAATGGATGAGAGCTTAGTTTCTGCATTGCTTTAATTTCTATACATTTCTCTTGTCACTCTCCTTTGTTAACTTTCCTTCTGGTTGAAATCTGTCAGGGTTTTTATTAAGGTGGCATCCTCTTTTTTGATGATGATCCCGATAATTTTCCTGCCGTTGTACAGATAGCAAAATTGGTTGTGGGCCTTATCTGGTTGAATTTAGGCCCACATACCACCAAGGCCCACTCCCCACGAATGGCCCTTTAGCTGCAAACTCATGCCAGAGTTCAGCCTAATGCTGCTTCACACAAGACTGTGGAAAAAAAACTGTCCCAGAATTAAACCAGAAGGGCCTAAAGTAAGCCAGATCTCGCCCAGATTTTGTTGCGATCTTGTTCAGGTCAGTTGTGTATTTGATTGTCCTGGGATTTTACTCCTGCTTGCATTCACGCTTGTGCCTTTTCTCGATTAATTGCCAGTTCTATGTTAAAATGCAGCTACTGTAGGAAAAGGACTACAGTTAGCTAGCACAATTCATTGAGATGAAATTTAATTAGCTAGCTTGACTAATTTGCAGGCCATACCTAAAACTATACTGATTCCAGTCCTAACTAGTATTTGGTATCCTATTCAACAATCATTGCCATTATATACCTAGACAATTTAATATAAAAATGTAACTCCTTTCTTTCCCAGAGTTTTTCCTGGATACTTTGAGATAGCTCATAGTTAAACTGAGTATAAAATAAGTTCTTTGTAATGCTTTGCTATGTAGCAGTACAGCTGTATGTGTAACTTTGGTTCTCCACAACTGTAATTCATCATTTTCTTTTTTATTTTTAATGAAACATTTAAGGCTGGTTACAGATTTTAATATAAATTGTGCCCACAGACGAACCTATAGTCTAATTAGCATACAAAAATACACTGCAATCAAATCGTAAATCCAATGCAACCATCATATTAGTGGGTTGCGTGCAGTCAAAAGACAGAATTAGTGTTTGTTACTGTACACAATATGGAACTGTTCAACCATTAAATCTGATTTTATAACATAAACGTAGGACTTAACAGAGCAATCTCCCCAGCAGTCATTACTCAGATATTCATCTAGAATAGCAAGCGCTCTTCCTCCATATTTATATTCCTATCCGCAGACTTCTTTGCCATATACAAGAGTGATGGCCCTCCTCAGCAATTCAAATTCCTCCTTTTTCCTCTTATCAGGGATTTCCTGTGGCTGCAGACAGCTGCGTGCTACTGATGTAAATGCTGATGTCCTATTCTGGATGTATGTCTCAAGTCACAAGTTAAATATGTGCATGTTAGCGTTTTCTTACTTCAGTTTGCCACAGCATGTGACATGAATACATTTCAGACACATTGTGAGTCACATTCGCTTTTAAATACAGTGCTTGCCAAATGGAAAGCATTCGCACCCCATTCTCTCATGCTGACTTTGATGTATTGCCTAATTTTATTATTAGGACAGTTTTTTTTGTGGCCTCCTGTCATTAAATCACATTTACCACTCTAATTACAAGACCTCCTGGAGGCCCCACCCTCAGCAGAGAGGCCCGAGCCCACTCATCTGCCTCCCTCCACCACCCTGAGTGAAATTCGGCCGACTGCACCTGAGACCACTGGAGTCTGTTATCAATTACCACTCCTTCATCTCCAACACCACCACCCCCATTTCCATGTGTGTTCTGGCCCAACATCATACTCTCTCGATAATCGCCTCTCATTCCTCTTCCCCACACCCGCCATGCTCTGCATCTAATCACTTCCCTCTGGTGCCGTAGCATTGTTTACTTCCTGTGGTGATCAGACTCATCCTGTGCGCACATTCCAGGCCCTCCGGCTCTGATACTTTGTAAAAGTGGTCCTGTACCTGATACCACCTGGAGCCCTCTGTATCTTATTAGGGGCTCGTTTTTAGTGACTTCCTTCAGAGTCCCCTCATAAAATGTAAGTAGCTTGGATGCCTTGTTTGAGGTCACTTAGGACGTTTACATTCATGTGTAACGCAATGCCACTATCTTTATCTGTTTAGTGCTCCAAATATCCATATAACTATCTGTATTCAGATTTAAACACAAAGTGGGTGTGGTCTAAACTGGAAGGTTTTTATTTCATTTCTTTCTCCCAGAAAAAAAAAATCAGAGCTAGAAATGCCATCGCTGTTAGCATTATGCGTGAATTCTGCCTCTGACAGTTCCTCAACCTCAGCTAGATCACTCCTGGACTGTTTTTAATCCAATTTGTGAAGTTATCATTTTGGTTTGTACTTGCCTGCGATATTTTCTAACAAATTTAGAATGTTTTTTTTTCTCAACGTATAAACAAACTAGTTTAAATTAAACCACTGCGGCCCTGATCAGGCAGTTACTAAGGATGAATGAATGAACGCTGTATGTCCATTTTAATGAATGTGGTCTCATGTGTTACTTTTTTTGTTACATGCCACTGGATCTCAGTCCTGATGCACATCTCTACTCTCAACCAGATTCCCTGTGAAAATTTCTGCCAATCTTTCTAAACAAAGAATAGTGCTCTGCAGTTAGTGTTCAGTTACATCCCTATTTTACGTAATGTCAAATTACAGATTACACAGCAAAGTGTCTTTATATGCACAATAATAATTTGATCATTATCTGATTTTCACAGCTAGCAGCTTATTCATGTGGCATTTTAAAAACAGTATAGTATGTTACATTTCAATAACTTTGATAAGCGACATGGTGGTGCAGCAGGTACGACTGCCACTCCCTGCGTTTGCTTGGGTTTTCTCCAGGTTCTCTGGTGTCTGCATTATGTGTGTATCAAAAACGTGCTGGTAGGTGGATTGCCTCCAATAAATTGCCCTGTGAGAACGTGTTTGAGATGTCTTCCAATGGACTGTAAGTAGC
This sequence comes from Pangasius djambal, assembly GCA_022985145.1. NCBI lineage: Eukaryota > Metazoa > Chordata > Actinopteri > Siluriformes > Pangasiidae > Pangasius > Pangasius djambal. The sequence continues at coordinate 20,854,687 of CM040986.1, read as the reverse complement.
TAAACTATTTTTTATTGACCCAATCATCCTTTTTCAGTGTTTTTAATCATTCTTATGATTGTAATGCAGTAGAATGTAGAATTTGTTGTAAAGCAAATGTAGCAATGCTATAATGGTGACACTCAGAAATGTAATCAAAATAATGGCCTACAATCAAACTAATGGCCAATAAAATAAATCCAATTATTTACTCCAATTGACTCATGTAGACTCAAAGTTCTCAGATTACTCAAGTAAAAAAAATATCAGATTGTATTCATTTAAAAGCATTCATTAATGGACTGGTGGACAAATGTACTGTACAAACAAATTAAGATTAACGCTTCCCAGTTTTAGTATGTTTTCGCATTTTCCTCCTTGTTACACACCCGATTCAACTAATCAGCCAATTATCAAGCCTTCAAAGAGCTCCATCACATGTGCGACTGTAAGGGAATTCCTCCATCTCTTTTCACTCTCTCTATTTCCATCCTAATGTTTCCCATATTTCAAGAGAGCTCCTGAGAATTCAAGAATAAAAAGGACCACAAGACACTTGAGTAAAAATGTAAGTCGCTCTGGATAAGTGTGTCTGCCAAATTCTTTACATGTAAATGTAAGACATCTGAGATACATAAAGTCAGCCATGATACTTTTCTAAGTTCTATGTTTTAAAAAGAATGTCAAGCCATTACCCCTTAGCCATTGATTATTTTATAATATAAAGAGCACACCCAAAAATGTTGTCTTCTCCTTATACTAAAGCAATTGGGCAACTATTACATTTTCTTTTGATTAAAGAATGACACATTATACTTTTTTATACATTTATTGTTATATTTAATGTTGTGAAACCTCCTTGAAGCAAGTTAGTTCCGGTTATCACTTACATTTTAACAGCTACAAACAGCTGTTCTTGAACAAGTAAAAAAAAAAAAAAAAATGCATCATGTTACCAAGAAAACGTGCCTTGCCCATGTCACAAAATGGAGTTAAAGCTTTACTTCTGACTCTTATGTAGCACTGACACTGGAGACTCCTTCCATAAATGCTAAATAAACTTCACCATGTCGTTGTTTTTAAATCTCTTTATGAAGAGAATCCACTACATAAGTTCCTGTGTAAGTTGTTTCTACAGAAACAATAACATTATAATGGGTTAATATAATTAACTCATTTTAATTAGCAACTCATAATATAATTAAGTCATCAATTAATATAAACCTTGCAGCCAGAACCTACTGACCAATCAGAATAGAGAATACAACACTGCTGTGGTGTGAAGATAGACTGGTCTACAAAGAAGGTCCTAGACTATATATCAATTAATTTCATACTTCTTAGATATGTCAGAGTATCCTGGAAATCAACACACATCAGCGTGTGTTATTAAATAAAGATATATGCACATATATTTTATGTCTCGGATTGTGTTTATTTCTATCACCTTCTTTTGTCCTGTCCTGTTCTTTATTTTTTCTCAGCATTGCAGGTTAGGAGGTTTAGGAGGAAGCCAGCAGCTGGTGTGGGACATGTCTGGATGACCCATGTGACCCCAGCTGCTATCCAGATGCGGGTCAGTGAAGGGGTCTCAGGGCTCAGTCTGCATGAGTTACAGCCCACTATAAAGAAAGAGTGAAACGGAAAAGCTGAACCCCAGAATGGACAGCAGGGTTTGGTCTGGAGGTGCTGGATGAAATTCCACCTCCTCTTTTCTTTTTTTAATGCAACATCCCATGTAGCAAGCTCTGAAATCCATGAACAAGGGATATATGTCACACCTTTACAATATATTATGTTAAACGCCTTTATCTTTCCATATACATAGATGAAAACTGGAATCAAGGCACAATCCGACACCTCTGTGTGATGGCACGAAGCCGTTCCTCTTGGTGCTGTTATTCTTTCGTAATGAGACGATGGCGTTCAAATGGTCCCACAGCGCTGGGTTGACCAGTCCAATAGAAATAAAAGCTCTCTTAATGGCCGACTGTATCGTTTAGCCTCCTGAACCTGACCCAACCCCTTCCATTCTTTCAGCAAGAGTCATAAAAGCCAATGAGGCGAAGGAATATGTTTACCATATGGCCTTTGGTTGTTAAACAGAAAAAAGGAAGGTGGCTTGAAAGGGCAGAGAAAAGTAGTAACTCTTAAATTCCCCTGATACAGAGAAGGTGCAAGTGGCTATAGTGTGAACAATATCCAGACGCTGGGGTGAAGAGGTTGCAATGTGCATGTGTTCAGTCGATGTGCACCTTAAATGTGATTTCACATACCCCAAAAGGTGATCTCTTTGCTCATTAATAATGAGGAACGTGTAATCTTTTGGAAAGGATGATGAGAATACACTATATTGTCTCTCTTCTCATTGGTACAGGATTGTCAGTTTAAAAAAAAACAAAAAAAAAACACAGAATTCAAAATCTAATTCCACTGTGTGAACTGTTTATGCTCAGCTGAGTATTGTTGTATTTCAAAAGTATTATTACAATTATAAATAAGTACCATATAACCAGGGTTAAATTGGGATTATGAGGAAGCCGTCTTCTCATTATATGGAGTTCTTGACATTGGTATCAATGTATTCTATACTAATAGATTAATTTAACGAACTACAGTTGGACTGCCAAATGTAGGCTGGCAATCAATTTTCCTTGTTTGTCAGTTTTGGTATCAAAATTATGTCGAAGACATCTTCTGATTCTTTTCTGGCAATGATATAAAATACAGTAAAACCTTGAAGACAATGAATAAACACACACCTTTCATCAGTTAATAGTAATTTCATTTTGGCATCCATATCTCACTCACCTCTGAACTTCGCTGTTGAGCATCTGATTAATGTATATGTTAGCAACTGACTGATATAGTATCTAGCTAGCAAGATAACTAGCAAGCTCATGCCTTTTAGGTGTATTCAACAAGAGCCTGTTAGAAAAACAGTAACCATTATACTGGCATTTCACAATATTGGCCATGAAACTTAATACAAATCTGTAGGAGTGTGAAAGAAATCAATTATTAGATTCTTTCTTTGAATGATTTTTAAATTTATAATTTCGATTAAAAGCCAATTCATTCCAAGGGTCGAGTCCTTCTAACGATGGAAAGTCACAAATCAGTTCATATGAAGTTATAATGAAAAATACGAAAAAAATAATGGATATCTTTGGCCACAAGTCTAAACCAGTTGAGTGGTGAATTGTAAAGGTGTAGGCTAGAGAGTACATTGCATGTACCTCAGAAAATATCTGAGCTAGTTTTGATGGATTTGTTTGACAAACACAGACCTATGTATTGAAAGTGGCCATGTGGGCACATTGCAGATTTTATTACTTGAAAGGACAAAAAGAAACTGGACAAGAGAGATGCCGGGTGCATGCTGTGTCATACCAAGATAAAGTATTGCACAAATATGCAAAATCAGTCCCCAGATTTCCATTCGGAGTTGGATGGGAAAAAGTTTTCGGCTGATCTTGCTCATCAGAGAACCCTTGAGCAACTGGCAAAGCAACCTCATAATTCAGAAAGGACAAAGCAAAACGTTTCATAGCAGAAGATTTGCACTCCTCCAACAGGGCTCGATCAATATTGCATATGCAGGAGTCGAGGTACAGCATTTTATTTATTTTTTTAAATGGTCACATACTATAAAAAAAAAAAAAATACACCATGTAGAGAATTGATATGCATCGAGAATCATTTTATAATTGCATCATGGAGCCATGAATCAAAATTGCATTGAATCCTATGGTGTTTAAGGGTTCTTAGCCCTACCCCTACTGTCTACATGAAGATATGGTGGTTTTGGTTTAGTCATCTTTTGAGATTATTACATGACACACTGTATAAAATCACAAATAAAATCTTGGCTATGTTCTGTGACAGACTGTGGGACATGTTCTCCATGTCAGATTGATATGAATATGATACACAATGATAATCCTTTTACAGTAGGCCTGTAATTATGAAAAACAAATGAACTTAAAGTAATATTTATTTACATCTGTTAGCATGTTTTGTTTCATTTAGCCACTGCCGCTACTGTATTTGTAGCTGTCTTGCGAGTTTCATGTTATCCTATGCCATCCTCCTATTGGTGGCTTTTAGACATAACTTTTAATTCGTTGATTAACTTTTAATTTTAATACAAAATATTTGACACTACCAAAACTTTGTCGTCAGCTGTTTTCGGTTGGTCATAACCATAGAATTCTTTTACGATGTGTGATTTTTGTCTATGACAGCAAAGTCGGGCCAAAAATCACACAGCATATGCTAGCTATCTCTGTGACAGAATGCTATCTGTTTTGAAATGACTTTTTAAACATTATAGCAGGGAAAAAAAAAAAAAACAGTCATTTTGACTGCTTAATAGTTGAGGCGTCACTAGCTAGCTAATTCATGTTGCAAGTTTGTGCGCTGTTTATCTTCCACATATAATCTTAGTAATCAGCTTGACTTGACTTGCACATGGTGAAAAGAGCTTTGTGAGCAAACTGCAGTATTTTTCTCCGTGGCAGTGATCATGCTTCATGGCACATAGACTGATGGTGATGGTCTTTTTTTTTTTTTTTTCAAGAGCTCAGCCAGAGCCCAGATAATTAGGTTTACTAATCATGCTTTCATTAACCTCCAGCTTCAGCCTTTCTTGTTCCTTTCCTCATTTCTTACTCCAAATGAATTCACTCTGTCATTTTTCTTTGCACAATACCTTGCTGTGTTGTTCAAATAAAAATGATCGTATAATTATTCGCATAAATGGGGGCTTGAACAGTACAAATAAATCAACCCACCTTGCTGTGTGTTGCAAGGGCATTTAGAGTGGAAGCTTTTGTTTGATTCTGTAAAATAGTAATAATAATAATTATAATAGTTTTATTTTTATTATTATTATTATTATTATTATTATTATTATTATTATTATTAAGCACAACAGGAGAATGTATTAGAGCAGAGTTTCCTGGAGGTAAAAAATAATCATTAATCAATAATCATTTGTAATAAAAAAAAAAACAATTAAATCGAATCATTTATTGACTTCATATATATCAGAATTGAATGGAATGACTGAATGGGACAAAAAACTTTTATTTTTATTTTATTTTTAATATATATTTAATAAATAATAATATATTAAATTAATAAAATACATGTTTTTATTTATTAAAATTTTATTTATTTCTGACTCAATTTATACAGTATATACAGTCATAATTTAATAACAAGGTCAATGGCTGATTGTGTTATTCACAAAGGTGGAATACAGACGGGTGACAAATTAAAGGACTCTGTTATAGTGTGTGTGTGTGTGTGTGTGGGTGTGTGTGTCTGTGTGTGCTGCCATGGTTTGTTTCCACTTGTCCCTTTAGCAAATCAATACAAAGCTTTTCTGCCTAGGATGAAGCATTTCGATCCTGATGGGTGTGGTCTCTTCCAGGATGACTCCGCCCCCATCCACAGGGCCTGAGGGCTAACTGAATGGAGTGATGTGTTAGACAGTGCTCTCTGCCACCATCATCAAAATATTGACTGAAGGAATATCTTTTAGAAGAACAGTGTTCATCGCTCTGGTACAGTTCGAGAGATGTATAGAATCAATGTCAAGGAGCATTTAAGCTGTTCTGGTGGCTCCTGGTGGCCCAACACCTTATTTACACACTTTATATTGGTTTAACCATTAATTTGTCACCCATCTATATGCTAAAAAGTCATACTGGTTCAGCAAAACAAGCACTTAAACTGATTTATGGCATTATCAGCTACAGTTGTTGTAACTTTTGTCATTAACTACAAGTCTAAAAATATCAAATAAAAGAAAAATCAACAATACCCTTCTTTCTTTAATCTTTATGGCTGCTAACCAGCCCTGAGAACTCTAAGCCCTTTTATATATGCATTAGGATGACCAAGTGGGCAGGCTAAATGAATGAGTTTCATTTATTTCTGGACTGCGCTGAGCCCGAGTGTTTTCCTCGTGCGGACAGCATGATGGACAGCATGTGGATCAGAGGGCAGATCTGTGAGTGTGATGGCCTTACGCCTGCTCTTGACCTTGACGTCCTGCTGGCTTGCTAGGCCTGGTCCTGGGCAGCTAAAAGACTTTTTTGTCCATGTGAAGAATGTAGAGGCTGTACCAGGCAAATGACATGGACAGGAAGAGAGAATAAAAACAGCAGGTCTGCTATGACCCTGGGGAGAATGCACTCAGAGGACAGAAGATCTGTTTCTGGGCTATTGTGTATAGGTGACAGGTCCAGGTGAGAAAGGATCAGGTTTTAAACAAGTGTGCCTCTCCAGGAGGATTTATAGAACCAGCAGGGAAAAGAGGCCATGAGGTAAGCGGGTTCTCAGTAACTCCTAGAGAGGACAAATTATGTGATAACCAGGACTAACTTCTTTCACGGATGTTCCACAGCATTAAATGTAACTACAAACTTGGTGTTGTATAGACTATTTAACTAGTCTCCATACATTTTTAATGCTGCTCCCAGCCTCCAAAGTAACTCCTCCTGCACTTTTTTTTTATTTTCACAAAAATGCTTGCACTGTGGCAGACTGAATTCCATCGTGACCAGCTCTGGGTGAAAGACCGTTTTCAGAGCCGCGGGTTGCAAATCACTATCCAATCCCACACAGCTAGTTTAGAGTCAGATCAGCAGCGAATGTCAGCTCATTTTTTGGACACTACTGAGGTTGGAGTTGAACATGGTGGAAAAACCTCCCAGACACTGCTGGAGACATAAATTTCAGCTGAGCTACTTCAGGGTGGTAACAGTAACTCCACGTTGCATTGAGATGTGCCCCATCATTACTTGCTTTCCTATCACAGCATGCCCTCAAGTGTTTTATTATTCCCTATTTACTACTTTTATGAAGTGAGCTGTGTGTGTGTGTGTGTGTGTGTGTGTTATATACTGTACATATCCTGTATATTAATAAACATTGCATGTGTCGTTAGTGTGTGTGAGCTGCTACAAACATTTGAGTCTACTCTCTAATCTGCACCAGATGCTAACTTGTACCCTTTCTCCCCTTCCTTTCCCTTTATTTCTTCTCTCCTTTCTTTCTTAATCGCTTTTTGTAATTAAGAGTGAAATTATTAAAGACTACAAATTACTACAACCCAGTGATGAACCGACCGAGTGATAGCAAGCAGATGGTGGTTGGTCTGGACAAAGGGGGGGCCTTTACTACCACCACCACCTCCACCAACCCCTCACATGAAAAAGAACTCCATTTGCATTTCATGAGATGAAATTGCATGTGTCGTGTCGCTGTATGCAGCCTGCGATGCTATGCCTGTCAGATAGCAACTCAGGCTGACTGAAGGAGGCCTGATAGATTAAGGTGGACCTTCTGCATGGGTCTTCACCCATTGTGATTCAGAAATGAAAGAATATTGTGTCCCAGTAGACTCGTGAGAATAGGGGTGGGCGGCCATAATGACATTGCGTGATGAAATTAAAGGGGTGAGAGTAAAAGAGGGAGGGGTTACAGGGGTCTAATGTAATTATTCTCCAGTCGCATCCTTGACCCTGAAGATGTGAACAATTACGGCCATGGAAACAAAGCAGAGTGGTGGGAATGAACACAGTGCTGGATGTTGAAAGCTCAACATCAACTCAAGGCCTAAAATCAGCTCTCCAACAGCATATGCAAAAGTAATAGTTCAGCATCTTGTGTTCAACATCCCCCATGGTTGAACATCCTGTGTGGGCAATTTGGATTATGTCATGGATGGATGGGATCACATGCAGAATGTACTGGTACAAAAATTTTACTATGTTTGTGACTGAATCAATCCAATCAATTTTTGGCCTGAACTGCCAAAAAAAAATAATAACTTTTTTTTAGGTTCTTGAGCAGAACTCTTAACTGCTCTTCATCTGCTAATTTACAGGAGGTTAACTATAAAATACACAATACAAAATGTAAAAAGAAATGAGGTGATATACATTATATATATATATATATATATATATATATATATATATATATATATATATATATATATTTAGAGAGAGAGAGAGAGAGAGAGAGAGAGAGACCTTGACATGTGACCGAGTTTGCACTACTAAGGCCACCAGCAATATATAAGTAAGTGCCACCTCATAGTTCAACAGTGTGGCAGAATTATGACTGTAGTAAAATCTAATCTGGTTTCTACATTCTGATTGGCTGACCTTCCAAATAGTGTGGCTAGCTTTCTGTGCTATTCACTTAAATCTTGTGCATTGAATCCCTGAACTGAAGCATCTGTTGGGCCCAAGAGTAGGACTGTTAACTTTCAACTTATTTAAAAGTGTGGTGACCTGGGAAAACCCTTCACGTGATCAAATTTTGACATTCAGTGCATGAGGAAATGACACTTGCCTAGCAAGTTTTTAGACTTATTTAGGCAGACTGATTTTTGTTTTTACCACCACATTTGTTAAACTGAGCATGATCATTGCAGACAGGTGCCAAGACGTGATTAGAAAGTAGTCTAAAAGAAAAAAATTCCACATCCTTTTGGTAAAATATATTCCTGTTTTCGTAAAGTATACTGTAGATATAAAGACTACAAAATATATACTTGGTTCAAAACCCAATCATTTTTGGCTGTTTTTTTAATTTAATCTGATAGATTTTTTCCAGACCACCAGACATATGCCTAGATTGGATTCTGTCTCACTTGGAAGTCACTTGCTGACTACAGACCCCGAAGAAGCCACACTCACTGATAGGTCATCAGCTAGCTGGCTAGTTTGCTACTTGTTGGGCCCACAACTCCTGTTAAAGTTGCATCTGGTGAAATTGGTGTCCCTTCTTCCTTTTCGTCTTCATCTGACGAGCTTTCATATTTTAAGTCAAAAGTTATACACGTGAAAAATGTATTGCCACGTCCACCGATGATGTCGTTAACACTACTATAATAACATTTTCAGTTAACATTTTCAGTTAGAATCGGAATTTTACGTAGTGAACACAGTCATGTGGATTGATACACAGTGCAGTTATATTAAATGTAAACACCCTTCGAATGCTGAGAGTCAGATCATTGAAGGATCTAACTGTTGTATAATTGTGCAATATTAATTCACAGTTGCAGGATATGAAGTCACAATTGTGTGATCTTAACTCGCAGTTGAAAACAAAAAAAAAAAAGCCTGCAATTATGAGATAAAAAAAGTGATATTAACTCACGGTTACCTGGTGTTATGTCAAAATTGTGAGATAAAAATATCAATTATGTGATTGTTATGTCACGATTGCAAGATTCAAAAGTCGCTGTTGTGCGATATGTGTAATTATGAGATAAAAAAGCAGAAATTTTGTGATATGTCATAATTGCGGCAACATAAAAATTGGCAATTACATGATATTATGTCACAATTGTGAGAAAAAAGTTGCAGTTGTGTGATGTGATGTTAATATTATTATGTATTATGTGGCAGGAATAAGCATATATATATACATACATACATATATTATATATATATATATATATATATATATATATATATATATATATATATACATATATATAGGACAGGTATGTATGTATTTCCCATGTTTCTTTAGCACAATCCTTTTGATTCATAGTCTCACAGGAAGTTTATATGTTGAATGTCAGATGTATGCACATTTACTCATCTGTGTAAATATTCAGAGGGGCTTTGGGGCCTAAAACAGATGACAGAGGCAGCGAAATGGGGCAAGACACGGTACACCCCTCAGACACACTGAAGTTCCTGGGGTCACTGAGGTCACGTTCATTAATTACCTCCATTATCAGATAAGAGACATGAATGAAGAGTCATTTGTCTGGTGCATTGAGATACTCCCAGTTGGGCTCACCTCTAGCCTGATTTCCAGAAATATTCATCACAAATATGTTTATCTCAAATGTGTGTGTGTGTGTTATCAGAAATATGCAATTTACACCTATTATAATCCTCAGCAATAGAATAAGGGGTAAATTGTGAGCTTAAACACACAAAAATACACACACACACACACACACACACACACACACACACACACACACACAAAAGAAACCTAGTGTGGATGGCCTCATTGGGCAAGTACTGAGCTCTCAAATTAAGACTAATGTGTCTACAGTTAATGATGTGTGAAATACTTAAACAGGATTAAATGGACTGTGACCTTGGAATAAGTTCTCTTATCATTATTTTCTGACACACTTTTTGAGACTTCAATTCATTATTTCTTCCTCTCTCATTCCTCTTTCCATCTTCTCTATTGTTTTTATTTAAACAACAACAAAAATGTCATTTGTGAATTTCTCTATTTATGTGATGTTCATCTGTGTTATTAGCCTCTGACCACAAGAGGGCGATCTCCCACACACCCTCTCAGACACAAATAACCTTTTTTTTTTGTCCAGTCAGAAAAGTTTGAGTGAAATATAAATAGCTAAATATGAATTGATGTTGACATTTGATGAGTAATTAGAATCTCAAATGAGATTTATTCACTTATTTACTAAGTCAAAACAGTGTGTTCAGATTGCAGGCACAGATGAGTGACTAACTGAACCAGAGTCAGGTGTTAATTATTAGTCATTAATTACAGCCGACAATAATTAACCCTTAAAGTATTAAAGTCTGAGCTTTTTCCACTGCTTTATTTTCTAGGCTTTACACTTTTTTTAGCTGCACAAATGCACAAAATTGATCATACAGATTCATTCATTCATTCATTCATTCCCGGACATTCTATGATTCTTTGATGACTTCATGAATAATAAATAATTTTGTGTAAGATGAATTTGCCACAAAGCTTTACTGATACCCAGTACATTTATTCAGGGCTTATATGACTATATTTTAAAATATTGTGTATAATTCAGAGTAAGGTATGGATTTATCTATTAACATCGCATAACATTAGTTTATATTGGAAGATAAAATGAGAATTGCTTAGTTTGCCTTATCTGCTTTCATCTAAGGATGCTACAGAAGACAGTTAACCCTGTTTGCGAGTGACATTCAAGGTAAAGACACTAAAACATTACGTATGACAAAATAATCAGATTCATAAATATTGTAAGTAACTAGTAAGTAGGCTATGGCAGATGATAAAGATATTTCAGTGGTAAATAAATACATTTTTGTGAATTTTGAACCTTTGTTACATGACAAACCTAATGATATTCTCCAAATTCTAATGCTAAGTATTATATGAGGGTTTATATATATATATAAGTGAAGTGACTTGTGTGTGTATATATATATATATATATATACAACATGTACCTTGTTTCTAAGAGAAAATATAATACTGAAATTGTGTTTAATATGCATTCAGTGTATTCAGTCCCGTTTGTCTATTCTAGGATGTTGACAGTACAATAGAAATGAAAAGAAATGAATCAGCACATCATTCTGCTGAACACCATCTTACACATTCCATCCATTTCACACACTCTCTATGACTAATGTCCCTACAGAAATTAATCAAATATTGCCTTTATTTTATTTTATTTTAGTTATTGCGTATTTATAGTTTCAAACTGTTTAATCTGTTTTATATGAAGTAGCCTACCAATATCAAGAAATGAAAATAAAAATGTATATAAATAATTATATTTTATCGCAATCATTTATGTACATTTGTTACTTTATATTTTATTCATTATTATCAATTTTCTGCATTTTGTCCAAATACAAAATGATCAAATCGGAATTTATGTCTGTAAAAAGATCATCCGCATGTTAATATGATGACCACTAGAGGGTGATCTTTCATTTTAGCTCACTGACACTTTCAGGAAACTGCACTTGTGTTGTTTGTGTATCTATGGTATTTTCTCCTCTTCTTCTTCTTCTTCTTTTACTTCTTCTTCATGGTGGCTTAGTGGTTAGCACGTTTGCCTCGCACCTCCAGGGTTGGGGATTTGATTCCCACCTCCACCTTGCGTGTACGGAGTTTGCATGTTCTCCCTGTGCTTCTGGGGTTTCCTCCGGGTTCTCCGGTTTCCTCCCCAAGTTCAAAGACATGCCATGCAGGCTGTGTGAATGTGTGTGTGATTGTGCCCTGGTATGGGTTGGCACCCCGTGCAGGATGTACCCCATCTTGTGCCCCGAGTTCCCTGGGATAGGCTCCAGGCTCCCCGGAGACTCTGTGGTAAGAAAGAGATAAGCGGTACAGAAAATGGATGGATTATTATTATTATTATTATTATTATTATTATTATTATTATTCAGATGTTGTCTTAAAGCACTGACCACAGGAGGGCAATGTTTCACACCCCATACAGTTAGATTCAAAAGTCTGATTCTTATGATTCTTATTCTTCCTTTTTTTAAGGTAATGCATTAATCATGATGTCAAGCCTCTGTCAAGCCCCAGAAGCACACGTTAGAATGATTTCTGTTTCTCTAAATATTTGAAAGGAAATTTTGAACAATTGTTTTTTTTTTTATAGACTTGATTCTTCTAGAGACAGCATCGTCTATGTTTGACCACTAGATGTCAGGGTTTATTTATTTACATATCTATCTATCTATCTATCTATATATCTATCTATCTATCTATCCATCCATCTATTTGACATATTTTCTCCAATCAGTTTCCCCCCAGGAAACCCTTGGATATATATTTTTAAGGATGACCATTGGTTTTCATTTATTTTAAATATTCCTTAGGGGTGTTTTGAGAAAACACTGTTATGTAAAAAAAAAAAAAAAAAAAAAAAAAAAATGATAAAGCCAGCCATTATGACAAAGCCAGCCATTTGTCAACTTCAGTGGAAAATTTCAACAGGTGTCTTTATGGTACAAACTTCCCCTTTTTTTTTGTCTGTGTTTAAACACTAGATGGCGTGATTCAGCACAATTCAACATATCTGCTCCAGCCACACCCTCATCCAACAGACAACACTGGCTCACATACAACACATCAAGTGTTTTTGACTTAACCTTATAGAATCAATGAGACAGAGCAACACTTCTTTAATAGCTTTTAATAAATACACAAGCATACGTGTGAACATGCGAACAGCTGCTCAGAGTTACAGAGAGAAGCGCTTTTCTAAAATGGCCATCATAAGAGGTTCTGCTTCCTCCTCTGACCACAGAAAGTGTTTAATACTGCCTTTAGGAGAGATTTAGTATGAATAGTGTACAAGTATGCAACAGAGCTGACAATGGTTATAACTTTTAATACTGTAATCATCTCATCTGTAGTGATGAAACCTATAAAATCAGTGTTTAATTTAGGAAAATTGAGAACAGTGGAACAAACATGGGTAAATAATGCTAAAATATGATGTGGACTTCATTATTTCACTCATGTTGATTAGGATGTTGTTTAAGACATGCACCAGAACACTGCAATCACATAATAACCATGAGATCTGACAACAAAATTGTGTTAATGGTAATTTATTGTTGGTTTCAGTGCATAGGGATTCTCCTATAGGTTTTTTTTCCCTACATGGTCCTCAGTGTGAGTTGCATACAGATCATGAGTTTGCAAGTGATGTATTTGTAAAGAACCACATGACGTCCAATGAAACACTGCGTTCAAGGTGGAGACGTTTTTTGTTTTTTGTTTTTTTTTTCCCACAATAGCGGACATAGTCAGCAAGTCACATTTCAAGTATCAGCGCAACATTGCAACGAATGCAAAAATTCTGGTACATCCACTACCAGAAAATATCTAAGTCTGGTGTTTAAATCCATGCAAAATGCCGGTAAGATTCCCTTCAAATCACAAGTAGCTTGCGTAAATATACGTGTTTTAACTCTAGTGCATTTTTTTAGCTAGCTGAAGACACACAACACAGATACACTCACATACCGGGCAGTTCACACCTTCCTGATGGCATTTGGTAATATAATGCCCTCTTAGCTGTTACAGTATCGCTAAAATTTCTACGTCTGTGGCCTTTCAAAGCCATTTGCTTAGCTAATACTCAAGTCTTGCGTTATTTCCAACACAACTTATTATAAAATGAGTCTATTTGGTAAGTACTGTATGTACAGAAGTAAGTATACAGAGCTGTCATGTCTACTCGCAGGCATTCGCTTCTGTCTGACTAGATAAAATCAAAATGGCTATAGGAATGGTAAAAACATAGCACCATTTTGTCGAATAAAAATAATAAAAAAAGAAATTAATGTCCTCTTAAAAGCAAAAAATGGTCAACTTTTGTATCTAGCTTAGCATAAGTTTTCAGTAAAGTGTTACCACATCTCTAAATTTCTAAAGCTGTTTCATTTCACTATAGTGTATCGCTATTTTTAATACATGCTCTTTTGTTAAAATACTTCAAATGACTTTTTTTATAACTGTTTTTGGCAGTGTAAGAAAAATAAAAACACACAATATGGCTAATAATGCACTTGCCTCTGACATAACACACATTTTAGGCACTTAATTAGCGAAAAAACAAAACAAACAAAAAAAAAAGCTCTTTGTCAACACACACAACAATACTATGTACATATATGTAAAAAGTGTTATAAATAGGTTTTAAACCATAGATACTATATACATCTTCAAACAATGACCGCATTGGTTGTTATATGTCTTTTCATGGTGGTGATTTTTTGTACGATATTGTACAGTTATATTATATTATAAGATATGGGCTGTTTAAACTTGTCTGCAGATGCGGTATGCACTTTAGATGATCTTCGATGTCTGGAGGTCGAGCCTCAAGGGGGTGCCCTGTTCATTCCCGTTTCCTCAAGATGACGTAGATTAAGCCGCTGATGAGCGCCAGAGGAAAAGCCACCCAGGCCAGGATGTAGGCAAAACCGTATGATTCATTCGGGGGAACCCATGTGTGATTCATCACCGTATAGATGATCGCGCCGCACATGACGAACAGACCTGATGGAGGGGAAGAATACAGAACATTCAGCCTCAATACTTGAAACAGCAAGTTTCACTACTGGTTTACTGGTGGGCACATGGTTGGTCACATTAGTGGGCATATGACTTAACAGAATGACCTGGCAAAGGAAGATGACTAATGGCATCCACTCTCATCATTATGCAACATTTCGCACTTCTACCACAGAATATAGATTGGTTCATTAATGCGGTTTATAATTAATATTTTGTCTATTGTTTCGATAGGCAGGTAAGGTAAGTAGGAAGGATCGTAGGTTGGATAGTTGCAAAGTAGGCAGGAAGGTGGTTAGATTTGTAGGTTGGGTAGTTAGATTGGTAACTATTCATAAACAGGTAGGAAGGTAGGTGGGTAGTTAGATTTATAGGTTAGGTTGGTAGAATATTGGTAGTGTTTTTGTTTATACCCAGGCAGTAAATATTAAAGGTAGATTGCAATTTATATGTCCAATACAGAGTTTAGCAAATTACTTTAACACTTTGTATTTATATATGTATACAGTTAGGACTGTCAGCAGTCACATCATCAATAAACACCAGTGAGCCCGTTCCACTGGCAGCCATACATGCCAATGCCATAACACTTCCTTCACCATGTTTGACACATGATGTGGTATACTTTGAATCATGAGCTGTTCCTTTCTTTCACCATACTTTTCTCTTCCCATCATTCTGGCACAAGTTAATCTTGGTTTCATCAGTCCAAAGAATCTTATTCCAGAACACGGAAGGCTTTTTTTTTTAGATGTTTTCTGGCAAAGTCTAATCTGGCTTTCCTGTTCTTGAATGTTACCAGTGGTTTGCACCTTGTTGTAAACCCTCTGTATTTACATTAATGTAGGTGTCTCTTGATTGTAGATTTTGACAATGATACATCTACCTTCTCCAGAGTATTCTTTGCTTCTGTTGATGTTGTGAAGGGGTTTTTCTTCACAAAGGAAAGGATTCTGCGATCATCCACTTTAGTTGTCTTCCATAGTCTTCCAGGCCTTTCAATGTTGTTGAGCTCACCAGTGCTTTCTTTCTTTTTAAGAATGTACCCAACTGTTGATTTGGCCACACCTAAGGTTTTTGCTCTCTCTCTTATAGATTTATGTTTTTTTCAGCCTAATGATGGCCTCCTTCACTTGCATTGAGATCTCCGTGGACTTCATATTGGTAGCTCCAGTCGAACAGCTGCCAAATGCCAACTCAATACCTGATATCAACTCCAGACCTTTTATCTGCTTCATTTGTCTTGAAGTAACGAGGGAATGGACCGAACCTGGTCAATTAACTTCTTGTCAGTCAACTGTCCAAATACCTTTGAGCCCCTGAAAATGGAGGTACTTTGCTTAAAATGGCTGTAATTCCTAAATGGTAAATGCCATATTTTTGTGGAACCTCTTAAAATAAAGCTGAAAGTCTACACTTCGATCACATCTTAATTGTTTTATTTCAAATCCATTGAGGTGGGGTATAAAATCAAAAGCACAAAAACTCTGTCACTGTCCAAATAGTTCCAGACCTGACTGTATATATATATACTGTATATATATATATATATATATATATATATATATAGTCATAAGAGCCCATTCAAGGACTTTTTTTTTCTGCATTCGATGCATGTTTTGCATGGTAGTTTTACATGGATTTTCATGATGCAAACTCTCAAAGTGAAGAAAAACCTGTACCCTGGTCTAGTGTGTGAGCCTCCACCAATGCTGACATTTCCTGAAATGTCCTCATCTGAACCAGACAAGGCAGTGCCCATTACATTTCTGAGTGGACAGAGCCAACACTGTCTTCATCCTCTTTTCAACGCAATAACTCACATCCGCAGCATGATGAAGCACTTTCTGAGATCAGTCTCAGTCTAGCAGGACACGAGCCGCCCCCAGAGTGCCAGCCATGACATTTCAGTTTGTGTCTGGGCCTCTGTTTCCGGTGCCAATCTGGTGGGCACCTGGAGATGCCAAGCTCCAAATGGCCCACATCGCTTCCCCCCCTGACATTCAGCTAATTGATAATGTGACCAAACAACCTGCATTCTGTCCCCTAAAAGCTCACATGAATATAATGTTTGCTTTTCTCAGAAATGGTATCATGTAAGAATTTAGGAATGTTACCTTAAATATATATTTACGATCCTCCAACACAGGTACACTAACAAGATAAATATGTTTAGAGCATGAGTCAGTATTGACCTTTCCTAATTATATTTCAATATACAAACATATTTAATCTGAACAAATTGCCTTAGGATGTCGGCCTGTAATTGAACTGGAAGGCATTTAAGTGCATTCTGCACAATCTAGATAATAAAGTGTGACAGGACTAATTAGATTAATACAGCCTCAACGAGCCTCAACAGATGCCAAGGACACGCTTAGAAAAATTGACTTTGAGGTGTGTATGGATGAAGTAGGAATGGGAGAAGTAATTGATTTTTAGATGCAATGTCATTCTCTGGTGATTCTACTTTGATTTACAAAACATCATAATCAGACCTTTGTACAAGAGTATACATTTTTGTAACTGAACAGAACAGATCAGATGGAAAATGAAACGTAATGGAAATATAATGAGCTGTTATTTTAAAGATTAATGAAATGTATTCGTATTTCATTGTAAAGACTGGAACAAATCATGTCGGTCATGCAAATGAAAAAAAACAACTGTTTTATAAGTTTATAGTCGCATCAGTATTCTCACCTCTAGTAATAAGGGATGTGTTTAAAAAATTAATAAATAAATAATTTTGCATGGACATGTTCTGGATAAAAAATATTTTTAGAAAAATAAAAATGATAAATTATTAGCTGTTTTTTTGGGGTAAATAATATTAGAGTGAAACCCCAATATTTAATAATTTTACAGAATTTTTAAGTTTTGGGCTTACAAGAACAAGGACAGGATTTCCAGCATTGATCCCTGCTGTCATGACTATGATGCATGGATCTGATGCGATTTCACTGTGTAACTGAATATGGCATGAGGAAATATTTTCTCCTAGCATACTTCGATTACCTACAAAACTTCAATCTCAACCTCATTCCTTTATCCCTAGTGGAAATATACTGTTTTTAACTTGTGGTCATAAACAGAGTAGAGGCAGAGACATTTAATAAAAACCTTAAAAAATAAAAGATCAGCTAGTGCCTTTTTCACTATAACCAGCAAGTAATTCGGATTTAATGATACTCACTGGCAAAGATTTGGAAGGCTCCAGTGAGGAAGAAGCGTCCACCCTTCTGCAGTGTGAAGAGCTGGCAGAAAAACAGGAAGAGTGACAGGAAGCTGAAGATGATGGACAGGATCATGAGAGCCTGCACTGCCTGAATCCATACTGAAAGAAACAGAAAAACGAAATTTAGAAATAACATTAGGACATTCTTTTATTGCAGAAAATATCTCCAAGACCTCACAGAAAGGACAGTTTGACAAGTTTATGAAATAAAGACACTAGGATTACATTACATGACATTACAGTATACTGCGGTTGGATCTATGATTCAAAACTATGAGCTATGGATGTTCATTTTGAACATGACCAGACCTCTCATCTATTTGAAAGAGAGGCTACTAGAGACTAAATATTTTAAATATCAAACCAGTTCAACAAAAATGAGACCAAATAAACATGTTGAATCCATCAGAGACAAAACATTCTAAACAAATGTGATGTTTTCTAAAAGATCTCAAAGTCTGTCATCCTGCCAAAACCTTTTTTTTTTTTTTTTTAACTGGAGCACTTCACAAATGGAAGTATCCTACAGCGTTCCTACAAGCTCCAGACACTTAAAATGATACCGGCTCTCTAAATATTGATTGTCTGCTCATCCTTGAGCCAGAGAAATATAAACGAGGCCCGGTAACCCTCTTCAGTACTTTGTCTTGATGGCCTTAAAAGCTCCACATCCCATCTATCTATCATTTAAACCATTTTGCATTAGATGCACAACACATTTCTCAAATGAGAATTTGTCTGGGTGTAGATTTGTTTTGCTTAGTGTTTCCTGAATTCCAGGAAATACATTTTTTTTTGGTCAGCTCATAGGCTGCATGTTAGCAACAGAGCAGCTGAACAATTATAATCTCCTTTCAAGTGAAAAGTCAGTGGTCTCGGAAAATTCTTCTCTAGCATTGTGACACAACATGAAGCCTCAGATTTTCTGCCTAAGTACAATAACGACAGCCAGGCTACACCCAACATGCTAGCCAGGCTAGTTTTAATAGAAATTACTCTTAATATATGGAAGCTGGTCTGAGACAGTGTACATATATAGAGTCAACATGGAAATATATTGTAATATTGCACTATAAAAGCTAATTCAGTAGCTAGCCCAACCTATCAGTACTCTATGGCTAATTAGTAATTAGCAAGATTAATGATTAATAAGGTCTGCATAAATCAGCACACTCAGAGGGTTGCAGATAATGTAGCTATCTTTAAGCTTATTTCATTACACAATCACTTTTACAAATGTCTATTTTTAAGTATGAAAACCGACATACACGACCAGTGGGTTGAGGCCAAAATCTAAAAGTGCTTTAAAGATAAATAATTAAAAAGTACTTACATTGCATTGATGTATTAAGCATTTCATATTAATGAAACAACTTGAAATAATTAGCCAGTTAATTATTTAGCCTTGCTAACATTAACATTACTGTTAGTAGTAGTAGTAGTAATAGTGGTAGTAGTGGTAATATTTGCTGAAATGAAGCTATTAGCTGTATTAATAGTGCTTTGGCTGAAATTGAGAAACATATTTTGTTTTCTTGCATTTGGGATATATTTCTTTAAATGTTTTAAACTAACTAGACCTGCATTCTCACATTTGACACATACAATTTGCTGTGCAGTTCAAAACTTGAAGATGATACAGTATTTTCTATAAAAAAAAATTAATGAACTGTTTTATGTGGTGGTTCCAGAGAAAACATGACAACATTAGACAACAAGAAAAAGTTACAGTTTGCCTACATTTCAACTCTCCTCAAGAAATTCAGACTCTATAAATAAGCAACTTGGAAATGTCTCAAAGTTTACATCTGCCACACTGTTTTCCTGATAAATGTATTTGCATATTAGGACATGATTATGTTTGGCTGTAATATTTTATGATATGATAAAACTTCATTGTTTTGTCGTCAATTCTAAGATTGTCCAAAGAGACCATGCTAAGATTGACGCAAAAAGAGTAAGTTTTAAACCTTAATTTTGGTTCATTTAAAGTTATGAAACCAGTTGAATCTCCATGATCTTTAAGAGATGGACTTGGTTCAAATAGTAATCTCACTTGGACCCTTCCTGCTGTAATTCCAATACCAGTTTTAACCAGGGAAGAATAACTTCCCAATTTAATTCTCAGTTCCCATAATAGTTTCTTCCTGATGTTTTTTTTGGGCATTTTTCCTTGTTATTGTTTCCTTCAGCTCACTTAATAAGTGTCTAGACCAAAATGTCTGGTAAACATCCAACTACTATTATTAAAAGTGCTATAAAGTCTACTGAAAGGGAAAGTTATGATTAAGTCATACTGAACATAAAATATATCATTATTAAGACGAGATCCGTGTCTTTCTCTGGAAGGACAAGAGTTTTACTATTTGTCCTCTCTATTCGAGTACTCTAACTTGGCTGTGGTATGCAGTATGCCGAGACTTTTTAGCATGTCTATTTCTTGTCTAAGGGTCATGCACGTAGTTTCAGGTTTCTGCATCTCTCTTTCACTCTCGTTCAGCTGTGTACGAGTTCTCCTTTCGGCAACCAACATACCAGGATACTAACACCTCTACTAACGCAAGATAGGGCATCTTCTGCATGGTCTGAAAACTTGTTCTGTGCAGAATGAGATCCGGAGATTAGGAATGTTGCTTTCAGTTTGTAGAAATCTCTTGGATTTATGTACAGTTTTCACAAACAGTTGTTGAACAAAACCAGTAGATCACACTACTCACTGTAGACTATATATATATGTGTCTACACAAAGACAAAAAACATAATCATGTTGCAGTACGGGTTTGGAACCATACCAGCAGACCGATTACCTGTTAAAAGGATTTAGATCAGAGCAAATGCAATACAGCACCATCACCTAAAAATAACAGCTATTTCTTCAAAAGCACAATAACCTTGTTAGTACCGACTGATCCCTTTTTCAGTCTCTAGTCATTACATACAACAAAAGACAGGTGCATTCATTTACATGCATGGACCCTTAAAGAGGCAGTTTGTCATTTTTAGAGGCCTCTATTGCTTATGTGATGAATCTCTTCCCTTCCTTGAACTGACCACACCCTGTGTGCTAAAGCTACGTATGCCTTGTGATTTGGCTCTTAAGTTAAAAAATGGGCAGAAGAGAGAACGGGAGTGGCGAGCCAGAAAAAATGCAAACAGAAGCCTACAATGAAGTAATGAAGCAGAGCAATTGTAAGATAGTGCTGTTGTAATCATAAAGGCCATCCTGTGCTCAACCCAGGACTCTTATTATATCAATCTGCTCATAGAGCACAACCTTTCAACGCACTTAGCACTGTTTGAATTTACTCTTGTACAACAGACTGTGTGTTTGTGTGTTTGTAAATACACTGTAATGATTTACAATCTGGCTGTCCAATTTCACCTCCAAGATGATGGGTTCAACTTTGAGTCTGGTTCTTCTCAAGGGTTCTTCCTGTCTTGTTTATTAGTGATCTGAAGCTACAACCGGATTTCTATAAGGCTGCGTTGTGATAAAGTCTACTGTTAATAACAACACAAACAAAACTATACAGATAAAATTGAATTTAACTGAACAGTTTGTCACATGTATGGAAATTCGTTTAAACATCAAATACTGCACCTTTAAGACACTGATTTATAGGCCATCTAATCTCTCAGGACCCCCCCCTTACACCCCACCCCGAATCGAACAATGAGAAACGATTCAAATTAGGCACATCACTTTTTGTGTTAATTCAGTTTTTAGTTTCTGAAAATACACATGAACTTCATTCAACTCTGCTCTGAAGTAAACAGCTTGAGCTGCATTTCCTTCCCGGTGTCCAGTACTGTGCCCATGAACTCCTCATGCTTGGTGTTTCCTGACATTTACACTTACAGTATAATTACAATGGCTTATGCACACACACACATGCGCACACACCCAAACACAAACAGTGCAGATACTGTTCTTTAGGTTTGAAACAAAATGCAGCCAAAGTTCTAATAAAAATCATTTAATTAAAGCAGATACAGATGTTCCTCCATGGAGAGCCTAACAAATGGTGATGATGCCTCAATTACTAAGTACACATGGAAAAAAGAGGCCTAAATAAAGCACTCGGGCTGCTAATGACCTCGCCCAGCAGTCACGTGACTGACCTATGAGCACTCTACAAACAAATGCAGCCACACATGCTGGTTCAGCTTCAATACAAAAACACACAGACGCTGCCTTCTGAAATGATTACGTCATCCAAAACATCTGAATGAGGAACATAACCAGAAATTCAACCTAGCTGTTAAAGGAGCTAAAGCATGTGTATGGGAACTTGTCCATCTGATAATAAATGTCTCTCATAACACGCTACACAGGACCAGAAAGGATAAAATGAGTCCAGTTCCCAGTTCTTTACTTTAAGGAATAATAATTCAAGGCACATTTACTGTGTATGGCTTTGAATATTCAATTCCTAGTTATTAGTCATATGAGTTGGGTGTGCCATGTATGCATGATTTGTACAAAAATAGCATACTGCCGTTGTATGTTCCCACACATCACAATATCGATCACTACATGTATTACAAATAGGAGTGGAAGTCTCTAGATCAGGATTATTCAAATAAAATTTGTGTAAAGATCCAGATACATAAAATTCCTTGTTAACAAAAGTCCGGAAAAGCAACTAACTTGACTCAACAGTTATCATTTAATACTTAGCCATAAATATTTAGTTCATTTCCTAGTATCATGTCATATTTCGACTAGCACCAATGCCCCTGAAAAGATGATGCACATCAGTGTTGAACTTGATGTGGAGAATAAACGCAAACTTCTCTATCCATTCATCTTTATCATTCTGCTTTCATAGTCATTTTTTTTTTAAATCCATGTCATCGCTTCACTAATCAGACCAGACAGAGCAAATGAAATTAAAAATCAATAAAGATCTCTGAAAACTCTTCCCTTTCTGAACTAATGTTATGTCTCGTCCAATGAGATGCTTTCAGCTACATAATTTACGTTATTGAGTGTTACTGGTTAGGTTGCAACAGAAGACAGAAGCCGAGCTGTGTCATGGTTGGAAATCTGTAGTCGCTGAATCACAGCCATGTGTCTCTCCTGCAGCACTGTTTCCGTTCAGTCAACTCAAAGATTTCGCTTGGTCCACATCTGGACCAGCTGCAGTCCACCTGCTCTAAGCATCTCATAGTTTGAATGAATTTTGATCTCTCTTTTTTCTTATTTCTACAGCCTACATTAAAATTTTCTTTTCACTTTTTTTTAACTTTCTGCCTTTACAACTTAATATTATCATTTTTAGCCACCACGAAAAAAAGCTTGTATTTGTCTCCATTGTCTTTTATTAACAGAATACTCACAAATTGAAATATGCAAAATGCCAACCGACAAGAAAAACTTTCTGTTATAAACAGGTATAAATTCACACAACAATTTAATGTTGGCTTCATCATTACATATAACATTCAGTAGTATTTAATTTTCATCAAAAATTCTTGGTAGTGCTGACATTTTTTAATTTTAAAAATAGGTGAAATACTAAAATCTGTATGTCATTTTGTGCTGCATTGGATCTATCAAGAGTAAATTGCAATGTGTCTGATAATTGAATATTTTCCACTTCCCTATTTGCAGTGCATTAAAACAAAATGGAGAACCCAGTGTGTCATGGCTACAGATGCAGCCAATGCTGCAATTTTCAGCATTGTGATCAGAATCATAAAAGCCAATTAAACTAATGATATATTCCATGTCCCTAGAGTGTGTTCACTAGAGACAGCATCACTCTGATCTTTTATTACGAACCACCAATACTATCTAAATATGATCCTTGGGTGTGACCCAACCCAGTGGAATGCTATGTAAAACACAGAGTAGTCAGAGGATCTCCCAGCACCTTACACTCACACATACATGACCAGATAGCCGTCTAAATTTAAGCTGTTCTACATACTCGACCTGTGCCCCACCCCGCGCCATCACTCCGGTCTGCCATCTCCACTCCCAAACAAGGGTTTTGAGCTCAGCCTCTGCCCGGAGACTATTTATATTGCTGAGATGAGCTGCTGGAGCCGGGGGATCTCGCATCCCACTCAAGTTGCGTAGCTGCATTCTCACCCCTAGATGGCAGTAGAAGGGGCAGGGGAGCTCACTGTTACGCCTATGCGAGTGTGCTAAAGGGTCTTTAAGACTACAGTTATGCAGAGGTCAGAGATCATAGCCTGTGTATAATAACTGATCCGTTTTAACCTTGTGTAAAGTAGACAACCAAATCTGTGCAGAAGAGGGACATGGACAGATGACACACTTGAAATAAGCCTCGTCACGCCCAGTTAGCACCCAAAGTCTGACCTCAAATCACATCTCTGAGAGGTCTATAACTGATGTGCAATCCTATTGTAGGTATTTCGACCAAATCTCTTAAGAACTAGAAAGCAATGTCATTATGTAACCATTCATTTTGTATCAAGAGACAAACAAGTATTCTGCAAATGCAACCTTGAGCGATATATAATTACGTAGTGCCACTCCTTAGCCCTCCCTTTGCCACTCCAGGTCTAAAACCCTGGTGCATATCGATTTCCAAGCATCACCCTGTGCAATATTTCAATGATGAAGATAAGAGAGCAAGCAAACTTTTCCTACCTCCAGTGTCCCCGGGCTGGCAGGTCATTCCATTGGATGTGGAGCAGTTTACCCAGAGGTCTGAGCTACTGGTAGCAGTTACAGTCCAGGCCTATGCAAATAAATATACAGACTCTCAGTAATGAGCTTCTATTAATAAGAAGAACAACATGATGATGATGATGATGATGATATCCAAGAGCATATACTCACACTGACTATAGTGGAGACGAAAAGCAGTACCAGAACTGCGACGTGCAGGAATACGATGCCACAGAGAAGGATCAGCATGTTTCCACTGCTGGATTTCTGCACACACAGACCCACACTTTTACTTTACATTTTTACAGACTGTTGGCTTCCTCTACATTTACTTTAACTGGGTGTTTCCAGGGCTCTAGTATAATGCAGTGCCTGTGGAAGCTATGAGCCTGGAAATAGTGCTCCTTTTATATTCACACAGTCACCAGAGGGACTTTTAGCACAAGAAAATAAATCAATTAAATTAAAAACGCAGCAACATTCTCAGTATTGGATTAATTCATACAGTAAGCATTTATTCCTCTTGAGTCAGATGAGCACTGTAGGTCTTTACTCAGCAGTTGGGACTATTTAATGATACTGTTATTTTTCTATTGGTCTCCATTCTCTGAAATTATTAGGATATAACATTAATAATAATCATAAACATGTATATTTGGTTGTGCGTAATGAGGCAAGAGGAGAAAACGAGTAAATAATTTAGATGGCATCCATTGCTTATTTATGTATTTTGTCTTGATAATATATTACATGGAATAAACATAATGCACAGTGAGAATGTTAGGAAATGCATCATAACATCCAAAAGCAAACACAAACACAGCATGCGAGATGCGTAAAGATGCGCAACACGGTGCGTCTTCCGACGTAATCCTGTCTTTCCTCAACCAGCAATCACTCCACAATAATAACATCAGTAAGAATAAAGAGTGCAACTTACAGGGATCTGTGTGAAAGTATTTCCAGGAGAGATTATGCAGTGAAGGAAAGTTGTTAAAACGCAGCGCAGGCAGCAGACAGAGAGACAGCCAGAGGGAGACCAGGTCACAGCGTTACTCCGCAAGTCCGACAGCAGGGCAGAGAGACTGGAACGGATTGAAACGCAGCGCTGCAGTTTTAAACTCTTTCAGTCTACACCAGGCCAACGCCCTCCGAGGCGCGTCACGTCACAGCCAGGGTGCGTCCCAATTCAAACTCTAGCTCAACTCCCAGTGGCAGGGGATCCTAAAATTCCTGTCCTAGAGAGTCTGGAACAGTTTAGATGATTATCTTGCTTAAAGACACCTCAGACTACTTGAGTAGGTGTCTTATGGAAGGAAAATCAGGAAACCCTTACAGATTTATTTATTTTTTTTAATTCTAGAAAGAGGAACCACATGGATCAGTGTACATACTAAGCAGTAAATAATTGCAGACGTGATTCTTTCAGCTACCAGCTGCCAAAAAGCAGGCCAAGCTGGCAATGTTTGCTGGTAGAAAGCAAACATCACAGACAAATTCATTCATTCATTCATTCATTCATCTCTAGGAAACGCTTTATCCTGATCGGGGTAATGGTGGATCCGGAGTCTATCCAGATGCATGAACACTGGATTTAATGTGGGAAGACATCATGGATAGGACCCCAGTCTGTTCCAGTCATAGACAAGTTATTTTAAAGAAAAATAACAACAGTACAGCAGAAAAGCTCAAACTTTAATTGATCCATTTGGTTAAGTAATAAGGAAATTGGATAATAACTTACCAGCTGGTAAAGATGGTCTACCAGTTTGAGCAGCTCTGACTGTGTTTTGGTAGCTGGTCAAACCAAGCTGGATTTCTCAGCAAGGCAATATCAAGTTAAATAAAGCCATTATGATATTCCTTCAAAAATGAAAACATGTGATTGGTCCGTAACCATTAAAAACATCTTCTTTTTTTTTAAGCAATCCTTGTGCTGTTTATCTGGAGGAACAGTGCTGTGCAGGACCAGAATTGAACCGTACCCTAGGTCTGACACTTATGGCTAGCTACCTAACATCAGCGTAACACTCCTACCTCGCTAGCTAAGATTATAGTAACAATTTAGCTAGATACTTAATCAGTTTTAACACCCTTTAAAACTGATCTCTAGCTAGCTAAGATTAGTAGGATATTAGTAACATATTAGCATAGACGTATCTAATAATTATTAAGGTCCTGGATGGCTAGCATTAGTATAATATTAACCATCTAACATGCTAGCTATTTATATGGTTCTAGCTAGCTAAAGTTAGCATAACATTCTAGCTAGTTAATTTGAGAGTAACAGCTTATATACATAGGTAACATATTAGCATAGAGGTATGTAATATTAATGGCTTGGAATTGCTAACATTAGTATAATGTTGGTGTTGTTGATTATAGACTGACATCATATTTTTGGAAACTAATTTATTAATTGGTCGTTTACATTGGTTTTGTTTCATACTTTCGAGCCTAAATGTGTGTCAGATGAGCAACACGAAATTGGCAGTGTATTTTAATTGGGCAGTTAGTGATATTTAAATTGCATATTTAATATGGGAAATGAAATTAGCCATCTCTAATAATATCTGAATGGCTAAAATGGTGTGTCTTTCAGGATAAACCCAGTAAACAATATCTCCAGATTCTAACGTAGTTTTTTTTTTTTTTTTTTTTTGTGTGTGTGTGTGTGTGTGCGTGTGTGTGTGTGTGTGTTTGTACGTGTAATACTTTTAACTCTAAGACATGAAAGCTGTCACCTAGTAATAATTGCACTGATGATGATAATTATGGTGATA
Source organism: Pangasius djambal (assembly GCA_022985145.1). Classification (NCBI taxonomy): domain Eukaryota; kingdom Metazoa; phylum Chordata; class Actinopteri; order Siluriformes; family Pangasiidae; genus Pangasius; species Pangasius djambal. The sequence goes on along the minus strand of CM040986.1, from coordinate 20,827,173 downwards.
ATACTACTAGTAAAGACCAACATTCTCCAGAGGTCACGCCCTTCTGAAGCACTAGTATTATGGGATTGAACAGTGTTAAGTGCTATTTTGGCAGACTATTTAAAGTAGAAAGGGTGATTTCAGACACAGCCAGAGCTTCTACAATTATATCTCAGGCATACAGAGTGCGTAATAGCTCAGGAAAACCACTGGTCTCTTAGTCATGAGTCCTAGTGTTTACGCATGCTGTCATGGAGCATGGCTGGTTCTCATGGATACCAAGAGCGGAAAAGCAAATGACCACTGCACTTGAGGAATTTTATCTCTGTGTTTTGATTTGATTGGAAAATCTCGTATATGAAGATAACAACTGTGGGGAGAACATAAAGTACCAGAGATGCTAAATTATTACAGTGGGTATAAATAAGTGTATATAATTAAACAATGTTGAATCTGTAGTTGGTGTATGTTGAAATATTGTACATTGAGGAAAAAAGGACATTGTGTCATTTCCACATGACCTCAGTTCATTTCATTCTTTGGTTGTCTGGGGAATGAGACACAAACATGAGGATGTAAGGGAGGGAATCCCTCAATAGATGCACTCATGAGTCATGGTGTGTGTATGTGTGTGAACATGGACACGCCCATGGTATGCCAATGTGAGACTTTCAGGAACGTTCAAAATACCTCTATTGGGTTAAACTCAGATCTCTCGTCACTCATTTTCCTAACAGGAAGTCAATAGAGAGAGAGAGAGAGAGAGAGAGGGAGAGAGAGAGAGAGAGAGAGAGAGGGAGAGGGAGAGGGAGAGAGAGACAGAGGAGTACCATGAGCTTTGATCCTTTCAGGAGTCTGTCAACAACTCTTTCTTTCAAGCTGAACATTTTCTGATGCATATGGGAGATAAATCACAAATATATGCGGCTTTTTTAATGGACACAGAGCCACCCATTATTACTCAACATTTTATTAGATGTCTGTCGTTATCACTTAGTTATTTATGGTTCTAAGGTTGTTGCTTATTGACTTGACTTCAAGTCAAGTTACAACATATCATAGGTATGCCATAATTTTTTTCTTTACAATCACAATCACATACAAGGGCCTGGAAAGCAAATAATGTGGAAAACACTTTAACATTTACAGGTTAGTCTAATATAGGTTTAAAAAAAATCACAATTAGCTTTAAATAGTATGTAATGTGTAGCTTATTATGTTTAATATGTGTGGAAGTCTGCTACCTGACAAAATATCTGTATACAAGTAGTGCCAAACTACCTGTGTAATATATAGTTCAATGTTCACTCACAGGCCACTTTAATAGGAACACCTGAACACCTGCTCATTCATGCAAATTTCAGCCAATCATGTTGCAGCAACAGTGCAACGAAGAACACGGGGCATCGTATATACAAAGTGCTGTAATTTACAGAAGTCCAGAAAGGCCATGGTCTTGAGAAAACAACTTTTGTGGTCACAGGATCACAAGAAATGTTTTCTCAAGATCATGATTTTGTGATAAATAAAGTTGTTTTCTTGAGATAATTTACTTTTCTCATGACAACAGCAGTTGTTTTCTCGAGAACACAACATTTGTCTCATTATGTCAAAATGCATTATTAGGTGTACAAGATGTACATCATGGACGAGTGCATCTGTTTTTACTCTAATCAGGGACTAATACAAGAGAAAATAGCTGGTGCAGTGAAGGAGTTTCTGCCTTGCAGTTCTGAGGTCCTTGGTTCAAACATCCATGGCTGGCAGATGATGGTTTGCGGCTTACAAGACAAATGATGATCAAAATGTTAGAAAATAGGATGTAATTATGGCAAAATCACCATAATACCAATTATATGGCAGGTGTAATGATGTAATGGTAGTATGCTACTGCTATGTGAGCTCAGGAAATAATTTTTCTTATCATGAGAACACAAGAAATATAAATTGTGATATTAAGAAAACAACTTTTGTTGATCTTGAGATCACAAAAAAATTAAAAAAGAAACGTGATCTTGAGATAACGGAACAGGATATAAAATAAATAATTCTGGCCTTCTTGACTTCAGTAGTAATTCCTACTCTGTTCACCTGATTTAGATGTAAATACCCTCAAATTAAAGTTGAAGTCTGCACAAATTATTTCATTTCAACCCCAATATACTATGGTAGACAGCTAAAATAACAATAACTTTGTCTAAATACTGATGGTCCTGACTGTATATACAAACTGTGTATAAGGCACACACACACTTATACTCCCTGGACAATGCTTTAGTGATTTGCATGCTGACTTGAAATATTCAAACTACCATTTGAGCCACAGATTTGTTTCTGCTTTGCTCTCAACTGCAGCAAATGTACAGACGGGTAACACGTTAAAGGAACAGCGTAACATGTTAGTAAGGTGTTGGGACACCAGAATAGCTTCAGTGCGCCATGGCATTGACTTCACAAGTAACTGGAACTGTTCTGGAGTGATGAACACTGTTCTTCCCTCGGTTGGTGTTTTGATGACGGTGGTGAACTCCCATACGTGTTCAACTGGCTTGAGATGTGATGAGTGTGAAGGACATCGCATATGATTTCCATCCTTTTCATCCTCATCAAACCATTTGGTGAGCTCTCAGGAAGGGGGCGGGGTCATCTTGGAAGACACCACGCCTATCAGGATAGAAATGTTTCATTTTCGTCATAGGATAAAGGAGATCAGTCAGAAGAAGTATTGATTTGCAGTGAAGCTTTGTGCTAAATAGACTAAAAAAGAGATTTTGGTGAGGAAACAACTGTTTCATAGCTGCTATAACATGACACAAGGAATAACATTAAATGTAACTATAGATGGATAAAAAGTACAATGTGTCATTTTTTAATAAATACAAAAACAAGGATTTAGAAAAGGCTATTGTATAAGAGGAATAAACCACTTTGGGATGTGCTGATATAGGATATTTAATATTCAACTTTGGAGCAGTAACAGTCATTGATAACTCAAATACTGAGTGAAATTGTGCGTTATATGTTGCACGATCCATCTACAAACCCATCACATTGAGATGATTGAGGAATATTAAATCGTGCTTTCTGGAAAATTTAGAGCTGTAAGACCCCAAGCCTCTTTGAAGTACTTGTCCGAGTGCTCTTTCTTAGACATTACTATAAATCACGTCGTTATTACCATAAGTCGGGTCCACTGAGTATTCTCTACTGCTTTTAAAGATACTCAAGTACTTATATAGTCATTTTACAGAGAGAGAGAGAGAGAGGGAGAGAGAGAGTCAGAAAGTTGAACATATAATCAATATCATTAAAATCTAATGGGATGACCAAAAATCTGTTTTTTGATGGCGAATGGTGCAATCTGTATAATCATATCCTCCTGAAAATGATTATTATAATCTACAGCAGAACAAACCAGCTTCATGACCCATGTTATCTAAATGCATATGTAAGTGCATAATATTTCAGTACTGGTGCATTCTAGGAATGTAGTTGTACAGTCAAGTGCAAAAGTTTTCACACCCCCAATATAGCTACATTCATAGGTATTTATTTTCGATGTTGTACTCGCTTGCGCTATACACTTGGATTGTAATAGGAAGATTGTTGTTATTGGTTATCTGGACTTATTATGAGACGAGTGTTTGTCAATCAAGTTAAATGATCATGTGATGGTGTCTTTGCACTTATGATTATGATTTGTGGGATTTTTTTTTTTCCTTTCACTCACAATGATCTAACTGACCAAATCCATTTAATATTTTTGTAACTTCATGTCCTACTAAATGTAGTTCAATGCTGAGCTATTTTGGATTTTATTTAGTTTTGGAGTGTGAGTTTCTTTGCTGTACATTTTGAGCATTAACCCTTAAGAGAAAATGAAAAAGACAAATACATGTAACTGGTAGCAACAAGACACTGTGTTCAGTTTCACAGATATTCCTTCATTATCACAAGTAACACAATGGTCGAGTGTATGATAAGATATTAATGGCAAAAATAATTATTTTAGGGCAAAAATTTGCATTTAATGTACCTATGTAGTATGTATAGTTATGATAATGTTTACCTTTATAGATATACAGTACATTATGTTATAGAAGTGCATGTAATTATGTGACAAAATTATTCCTAGCTTCAGAACAAAATATAAGTTTTTAAAAACATTTCCTAAAGAATGAACATACCAGGTGAAACTTGATGGTCATTCTTTCTTTTTTTTCCCTTTTTTTGCAAATATTTTGTCATTTTTTTCTATCCAGATAATCTGTTATGTATAATGTTATCACAGATTTTGTGAAATACAGAAAATGCGGTGAATTTTCCACACCATTCCAGCCCAAAATATCATATTTGAAGTGCATTAGCTCAAAACTAATACATTGATATAACGCCAATGAGTATCAAACACTAGTTTTGACCCATAGCACTCCACATCTTAGAGTTTTTACTGCTTAGCACACCTACTTTACACCTATCAGCTATTGCCCTTTGTGAACTAGAGCAGAGGAAATTTTAAACTCTTCCATGCTGTTTAACACCTAAAAAAGCTAAAGCATTTTGGCGACGACTCCACCAAGTGTAACAGTATATGCACTTTGTACGAAATGACACCCTGATTTCTTATTTCCAATAGACGCCATTTTGACATTTGCACTGAAATGTGACTCATTCTCACACCCAGTGATTAAGCACTGGAGCTAATATAAATATGCCTATGTGAGCACAGCTGTGTGACTGAGTAGTGAACCAGCAGCAGGATTACTGCAGCCACAACAGCCCCATATATGCCAATGTTTGTGGAAGGCTCATGGAGAGAGGAGAGGGGAGGTGTGCAACACCCTGACAGTATGGCAGGGTTGAATGCAAGCTGCACACGCAACACCACCTGACCCGGGATTAATATTACGCAGTAGCCATGAAGAGAAGCTATGCGTGTGTGTCACATGGCCACATTAGCGTATCCAGGCTTTATGTGGCTTGTTTGGGTGAGTAAAGTGGTTGTATTTCCCTGGGAGTAATTTGTTCTCAATGGCAACTCACTGCAAGAGATAACAGTCTACTCATGTTCTCTAATGGCATTCACATATTTTGGCTATGGACATGCGCACACCCATGCACACACACACACACACACACACACACACTGCAGAGTCTCTTAATACGCTTTATGTGAATCCACAGCATGTAGGCTATGACAGAACGGACAGGATTTATGGTCTCTAATCAAAAAGTGTCACTGAAAAAAAAAAGTATAATTAGTACATATTAAATAGATTAAACCACCATCCAAATGTCACACTGACGTTAAACAGCACCGTCCCTGCCTCAGGATAACCTTTTAAATGCCTTCAGTGCATCATTTTACGCAACCGATAGCCTGGTAAACTCTGACTAGTTCCAGACACTGGAAACAATTTCCAGCAGCAGTCATATTCACCAAAAAAGGAAGATATCTTTTAATATACATTACACATTATGCCTGCAGCTAAACACGTGCCTATGTTACAGATGATGGTCTAATTGAGGGAAATATTTTGCACTTACTTACAAATCCAAAAAAAAAAAAAAAAATTCAAAACATCTGTTTTGAATTGCATTCATTTTTTTTGTAGGCTTTAAATAAGGAATAACACATTCCATGTGGTGCTGGTATAAGAAAGTAATCAACCATGGGTGTGGGGTGAAAGCAGAGTTGCTGCTCTAAATTTGATTATTTTCCAATAACAACAATATTTTATTCCTTTTTTAACATAGCAATTCGCAAATTTGCTTTTTTATTATTTAAATAATGAACTACATGATACTTTTTTATCCGTTTATAGTTATATTTAATATGGTGGAACATCCGCAAAACAAATGAGTTCCTGTTATCACTTATAAACAGTCATTCCCTCTCCAGCCTCTCTTTATTTCTCTCTCTTGAAGTTAATACGACAGAAAAAATGCAGCTTGTCATTGTCATGGTAATGACAAACCACAAAGCATAAACTCCTCTGTGATGAAGTTGTTAGGAAACAGCTTTACCTCTTACTTGCAAAGCACTGACACTGGAGACTCATTCCAAAAAAAAAAATCTCCTCAGCATATCAACAATTACAGTCATTATTTTATAAATGTGTCATACAAGTCCCTGTGGAATTTGTCATTATAAAAGCAATAATGTATTAGGAAAAAAGTGCATTAATATAAATAAATACAAATAAGTGTGCTTTGCCTTGCAGCCAGAACTACTGTAAGTGCTACTGTTAAAGAAAATTAATCAACACCTTCTAACCAATAAGAATCAAGAATTCAGCAAGGTTTAATATTACTGTTTAATTGAGCTTTTAATGTTTTTTTTTTTATTAACTTCATAGCTAGACTGGGACCACTAGTAGGAAAAAAGTAATAATCAAAGAAAAGACTCGGGTGTTTGAAACAAACTCTACTTTCTCGTCTCTCAGAAAAAGCATGGTATCTGTAGGAGTGTGACGGCATTGAGTTTGCCTATCGGGTTTGGAGTGTGTGGTTTATCGTGCAGAGACATGTTCTCTTGTCATCACAGCAGAGGAAGAACAGGAGCTTATCAGTGAGGATTTACAGGATGCGTTAGCACGTGAACATTAAGCTCACACCACACCAAGCCAACATTCCCCAACACCAGTAAAACCTGACGCTTGGGGTGATGGATCTGTGTGTGGAAGACTTACAGACTAAACCTAAACTCCTAAATTACCTTGAGGATGGAAAAAGTTGAATATTAAGTCACAGTTCATATTTAAGCATTAATAGCAGCAATATAATACTCTTGTGTTTTTTACTGATCACATTACAGTGCTTGACCAATAACCACATATTAATGACTTTTTTATGTGTAAATAGTAAACATTTGTCTATAAAATGACACTTTTTTTCATTTTTGCGTTGCTTTTAATTATTACGCTTTACCATCCATATTTATTGATCATTGCTACATCACCTTCACAAACCCATCTTAAATAAACTCAAATAAATATCTGAAGAGCTGCCAGTGGTTTGGGTAAATGGTTTTTCATTTTCATTTCATTTTTTTAAATTATTTTACATGATTTTGTATAAATAAATAAATAAATGTTGTTGAAGCAGGAGGACGTTGGAAAAAGCAGTTCATATCATCTCATATCCTGACCTCTCATGAAGAGGACTATGGACTCTTTTCATGTTTGTATACAGAGCACGTATCCACCCCATCCATGTCACCTACTATTCAGTGCTTATAGTATATTACTCATACTGATACCCAGTAGCAATTTAGTTTGCTAATTAACCAGCTTAGCCTCAACCCACACCCATAACAAGGAAAGACAAAGTGCTAAACAGGCTGAACTTTGGTCATTCAACAGTGAAACGTGTGAAGAATCTGTGATGTATCTGGGAAAACTTAGCAAAATCAGCCCTACGCTCTTCAGGCTCTTCAGATAGTTAAGGTTTCTTGGCTTCCTAAAGAGGTTCTACATGTAACCTTAAGGTGTTCAGCCAAAGCGACAAACTGAAGAACCCTTAAAAGTTTATGATATAAGCATTTTTTTCAGGAGTGTAGCTACAAAATGTACAGTACCACTGTCAGTTGATCAGAACCAGGAACATTGCATTCAATCATGAATATATTTTACAAAATTTAACATTGAAAATATACCTTTTGTAAAATATAAGAAGTGCAAGCTCTAGAAGTCAAGAAAAAAAGGGTTATTCAAGAATTCGTTGGATAGTTATGGGTTCTTAGGGGGTTCCGAACTTCTTTGAAATGGTAAGCATTCTATTATAGTTTCACGTTAAATCGAACGTTTAAGGGTTCCTCCAAAGTGCCAAATCATAGAACCGATAAGGGTTTTTGTGATTTAACCTTTTTTCCAAGACTGTAGCTGCAGACTGACAGTAAATAAAAAGGGTTCTCTAATGATTCCTTGAATAGATAAGGGTTTGTAGCTTCCTAAGGAGGATACACTCCAAACTTTCTTTGGAAGTTTTACAGTTCTACATAGATCCTTTATAGGGTCCTCCAAAGGTACAAGCTGAAGAGCCAAAACTGTAGCTGCAGATAGACAGTACCAACATCAACACCGATCAACATCAAAAACATAACATTTCAGTCACAAGTACCTTTTACAACGTTTACTTTCGAAAATAAATGTAAGGAATGTAGGTTTTAAAATCCAGATTTAAAATGTAAGCTTTTAGAAAACCATAAGTTCATCATGGGGTTGGTAGGATAGTCAATGGTTCTTAGCTTCCTAATGAAATTTTATATGGAAACTTATTTTAAAGGAAAATATCTTGTTGTTGGGTTCTACATACAGTATATGGCCAAAGGTTTGTGGACACATGACCATCACCCCCATAAGTGGTTCTTCCCGAAGCCGTTGCCCAAAAGTTGGAAGCACACAATTGTATAGGATGTCTTTGTATGCTGTAGAGTTACAATTTCCCTTCCCTGAAACTAAGAGGCCCAAATCTGTTCCAGCATGACAATGCCCCTGTACACAAAGTGAGCTCCATGAAGACATGGTGTATTAAGGTTGGAGTGGAAGAACTTGAGTGTACTGCTCAGAGCCCTGACCTCAACCCCACTGAACATCTTTGGGATGAACTGGAACATCAACAGCACCCCAGACCTCCTCACCCAACATCAGCGCCTGACCTCACTAATGCTCTTGTGGATGAATGAACACAAATCCACACAGCCACGTTCCAAAATCTAGTGGAAAGCCTTCCCAGAAGAAGGAGCTTATTATAACAGCAAAGCGGGAATAAATCTGGAATGGGATGTTCAACAAGCACACGTGGGTGTTATGGTCAGGTGTCCACAAACTTTTGGCCTAAGAGTGTATAACCTTTAGGGGTTCCTCCAAAGGGACAAACTGAAGAAACCTTATGGGTTTGTGATATAACTTTTTTTCTAAAATCTTTTTTCCTCAAGCAACACCAACATCATGAACATTACGTTTCAGTCACAAATACTTTTTTTTGAAAATATAAGGAATGCAAGTTTTACATGTTTTTTTTTTTTTAAATCATGGCAAATTTTCAAGGATTTATTGCATGGTAAAGGGTTCTTAGCCTCCTAAAGGGGTTCTACTTGGAAGCATCTCTGATAATCTCCAAACAACCATGACAAAATGATGCCAAAACAAACAACCAACATCTTATGGATTTTTAATATTATATTGTTGTTGATTTGTACTCAAGTAATGATTGCAGACTACTTCATTAATGCACTTTATCATGCAAACTTTGTCTAATCTTTTTATCTATTCTACGTGGTACATTTAATTTGTCTGTGTAAATAATATGATAATGTGAATAAAGATTATCATGAAACTACTCATTATCCCAGCGTGTTCTTTGTGAATGTGTAAAGTTGGCTTATGTGGAATGATTGTAAGCCAGTGCTTAATGTTTGCTCCTTTCCTGTTGCCTCAGTGTGCATCCTCATGCCTGTCAGCATATTTTCATTACACTTGTAGAGTACACACAGCCCTAAGAGCAACACACACACTGAACACTCATCACTTTCACAGCTCTCATTAGAACTATAGCACTGTATACTCTACTTTAACCCATATTTCACATGCAGATTCTGTGGAACGTTCTCTTTTATAGAAATTGTGTACATATACAACTATGAGAAATTGAAATATTAAATAAAAAAAACACATGCAGTGAGTGATATTTTGAGCTTAAAAATGGGGAGATGCTGAAAAAGTGTAACTTAATACAATACTTTTCCAATAATTAAAAGACTTCTTAATAGCAGCATTGTTTTCCCCACTGCAAAACACTGATTTCAAAAGTTTTGGCACCCACATAATTAATTTTTGGTGAAGCCTTCCCTTAAAAAGAGCAACAGCACTAATCCTCTTCCTGTAATGGCTAACAAGGTTAAAGACTCATATTTAAATGCATAAAATTTCATGTCCCTTTATATTCTTAAGTTTGTGCATGTCTTAAATTTAGACCACACATTAAAATTTGGAAACTGAGATGGCGGTTTACAAAACATTGAATTTGTGTTCCTTTAATCATATCTGTATTGACTTAGATGCTGGTTTTGGATCATTATCTTGTTGAAGAATCCATCTAGATCTGTGTGTTAACCTCCTTGCAGAGGCAACCAGATTTTAGGATAAAATAACCTGATTTATAAGAGTACATATTTTACAGTGAGTTTGGTGGCTTTAACTCATACAGCCAGGTCCAGAAGTATTTGGACAATGAGAGTTTTTGTGATTTTGCCTTTACATACCACGACAATACGACAAAGTCTGGAGCCCATGTTCTCAAAACTCAATTTTTTTCTCCCTGGAGATGCTTTGCCAGGCCTTCACTGCAGCCACCTTCAGGTGCTGCTTGTTTGTGGGTCTTCCTGCCTTCAGTCTTGTCTTCAGTAAGTGAAAAGCGGCTCTATTGGGTTGAGATCAGGCGACTGACTTGGCCATTGAAGAATATTCCATTTCTTTGCCTTCAAAAAGTCTTGAGCTGCTTTCGCAGTATGTTTAGGGTCATTATCCACCTGCACTGTGAAGCGGCGTCCTATCAGTTTTGTAGCATTTGGCTGAATGTGAGCAGAGAGTATAGCCCTATAGACCTCAGAATTCATCTTGCTACTTCTGTCAGCAGTCACATCATCAAACACCAGTGAGGCCATTCCACTGGCAGCCATACATGCCCATGCCATAACACTACCTCCACCATGTTTGACACATGATGTGGTATACTGTTCCTTTCTTTCACCATACTTTTCTCTTCCCATCATTCTGGTTCAAGTTAATCTTGGTTTCATCAGTCCAGAGAATTTTATTCCAGAACATGGGAGGCTTTTTAAATATTTTCTGGCAAAGTCTAATCTGGCTTTCCTGTTTTTGAATGTTACCAGTGGTTTGTTGTTAACCCTCTGTATTTACATTCATGAAGGCGTCTTTGATTGTAGATTTTGATGATGATGATGATACGCCTACATTCTCCAGAGTATTCTTGACTCATGTTGATGTTGTGAAGGGGTTTTTCTTCACCAAGGAAAGGATTCTGCGAGCATCCACTTTGATGTTGTTGAGCTCACCAGTGCTTTCTTTCTTTTTAAGAATTTACCCAACTGTTGATTTGGCCACACCTAAGGTTTTTGCTATCTCTCTTATAGATTTATGTTGTTTTTTCAGCCTAATGATGGCCTCCTTCACTTGCATTGAGATCACCTTGGACTTGATATTGGTAGCTCCAGTCGAACAGCTGCCAAATGCCAACTCAATACCTGATATCAACTCCAGACCTTTTATCTGCTTCATTTGTCTTGAAGTAACGAGGGAATGGACCGCACCTGGTCAATTAACTTCTTGTCAGTCAATTGTCCAAATACCTTTAGGCCCCTGAAAATGGAGGTACTTTGCTGAAAATGGCTGTAATTCCTAAATGGTAAATGCTATATTTTTATGGAACGTCTTAAAATAAAGCTGAAAGTCTACACTTCGATCACATCTTGATTGTTTTATTTCAAATCCATTTTGGTGGTGTATAAAGGCAAAATCACAAAAACTCTGTCATTGTCCAAATACTTCCGGACCTGACTGTATGCAGTCTACTTTTTCAGTAAACATGGTGATGGTGCTGATAGGGCAAAAAGTTTTGGAAACAGCTAATGAAACATATTTTAATCTTGAGAAGTTGTTGAGTTCATATAACATCTAAGAAACACCACACCCTTTTTCCATTATTGTCCTTGGCGTAGGGGTAAAGTCTTTACATATAAAAAAAAAGTATTTACCAGATCCTTTCAAACCATCAGACCTGTAATTCACACCCTGTAAACACTCATGAAACATTTGATGATAATGTGTAATAGCGTTTTGGTACACTAGGCTTCCCATTCTTGAGCTGTGCATCATATTTCCTGTAGTTTCCCTGGAGAAGGAACTATAAATAAACACAGACTGAGGGTATAAAAACCTCTTGAATCATCTAAGACTGTGATTCAGCAGAAGAAAGACATCAGACACAATGCTCTCTGACTTAAAAGAAGAGGTTTTATAAGAACAGTGAACAAATCACATGAATCTCCAAGAGATCCTAGACTGTTCCACTCTTTGTGGTCTTCTATCAGACATACGGTATCACGTGCTGCCTTTTCTGTGCCAGAAATGCCCTCTTATTTATTGTTCTGCTGTAGACAAGTTTCCCACGAGTGCCAAAAATTTGTCTATGTCATTTAAGTACAAGCTACTCAACTGATAATTGTCACAACTCCTCACTTCTCTGTAGCAATGATGCACAACATAACGTGTCTAGGTGAATGAATTTATGTCCAGTATGAATGAGATTGCAGGATAAAGAAGGGGCGCAGTCAGAGTTCCTGCTGTTTTTAAAATAGTGAAATTTTGTTTAGGTGCAGCTAGGATGATGGACAGAATGCCGTTGGAGCTTCTTATCAGTGCTGCTTCAGACTTCCTGTTTTATAAAATACAACTGTCTTGCGGCTACGAGGCCAAGTTTTTGAACTATAAAGAGATGGATGGGTCTTTCTGTCTTTTCTTTTTCTTAATGTACAGAATAATGCAGGGGTTATCAAACGTTTTGGATCCCTTTAACTGCAAAATAAATTCCACTGCCTGCCTCAGTGCATGAAATCAACTATTAAATATTAGGACAATTATTTAAATAAGATAATATTATAACAATTTAATTGAACAGTAGAGTTTTTTTATTCTTGGATTTTCCACCAACAGAACACATTAGCTCCAAGTTGACATTATTTTTGAGTTACTGAGGTTGGATTAAATCCATTTGATATGAAATCGGCTAATAATGAAAGAATGTAATAATAAATATAATAACTTTGAGCTTTGATAATAGTGTTTCCACTGCTGTAAGAAACCCCCCTGGATATGCTTCACAGACCCCACTTTGAGATCCAATAGTATAGTGCATTATGTTTAATATATTGCTTGGAAAGTGATATAAATAGAAAAAAATAACCAAAAAAGATTATTTCATGGAGTCAGTTATTAAACCTCTACTATTAAATGCACACCCTAACTAAAATGCAACTGTGGATGCATCTGTTGCCTCAGAAGTGAGAGTTCCCAATTTTAACATACAGAGACACCACCCTTCTAATGACAAGTACATTTTGAGGAACTACTACCACTTTGAGGAAGATACTTGGGGTATGAGCTAGGTTTTTTTTTTTTATGTTTTATGCTAGCTGGCTAGTTAGCTAATTCTACTGTGATCAGGCAGAATGAATCCAGCAGGCCACTGCCTGTAAAGCAAATATTTTATTTCCATCTTATATCATATCTTTTAATTGTGCTAATGCAAAAGAAAGCCAGGCAGCCACTGCTAGTAGTAAATTGTCATTGCAATCATATAGTTTTGCTAACTGGGCATGATTTTTTGCTAATCATCACCATGGAAAACATAAATTACTCCACTGACAGACTCAAATCAAAGAAGAAAGAATTTTCCATTGTGTGTATCGTGAAAACTTTCAGAGCGGTACATGTTTGAGGATAGGGAAGAAGAACTGTGCCAAGAAGAACAAAAGAGCACACAGGGAACTGAAAATTAAACCAGTGAACATCGTTAGGTTGTGTGGTAAATTGTCTGTGGTGTATTGATATACTTTCATATAGCTGCTGTGAGTATTAGCGTTCCACACCTTTGAGTGTTAATGAGTGGTTAATGAGGAATGGCTTACACCTGTGCATTGTTAGCGCTAGCCTTCTTATGTGCTGGGTTTTCCTCAGAAGCTTGGTGGATTGTGGAGAGAGATGGATGTGGATGTGGAGGGATTAAAAATGTATTGAATCTATTAGTGTTGTTAAGAAAATTTAGTGCCAAAAGACAGCTCTGCAAATTTATTCCTAATTCTCAGGGGATTAGGGATTATTTGCTACAAATCTGTTAAGAGAAAACTATATGACAAAATGATATTGTAATAGATACGCAGCATGTTTTTTAAATGATAAAGTTGCCACTGTATTACTCAGCAGTAGTCACATATTTTTCTTCCACTCATACGCATGCTAGAAAAGGTTACTGCCCAGTGGCTCATGCCCCACTATGAAAACATTAAAATAGTCAAATGTTCTGTGAGTCATTTGAGGTCGTTAGTTAATTTTGTTCTTTTTTTTTTCTCAGGCACACCCTCACATTTCAATGAAGTCATAAATAATTCTAGGATCATTTCATCTACCAAATGTTCCTAGTCACATTAAAGTTTGACAAAGGTTAAGATGGGTGCATTTGTGGAGGAAGCTAGTGACTCAGCAGAGGTGGTGTCTCTGGCCATGGGCTGAAGTATTTCCCCCTCCAGACTTTCAAATATAATAGACTGTCAAGAGGGGAAAAAAAAGGTCTTGTTTTCCTGGAAGTTAATACCTTTCTACACTTAATACACTCTGTTGTAGGTTTCCGCATGGAATCTGTCAGAATTATAGATTCATACATATGATAAATGTTCAAAAAATTGTTCAAATTTGACTTTACAGCTTACAAGAAAGCATAGTGTGGCAAGGTGTAGTTGTGTCTATCATAATGCTAACTGCTAACATTAGCAGATTATTCTACACTTATAGTATTGTTAAGATTCTTTCCTTTCACAGATGGAAGGTTAAAGTTGTGCATATAAATGTTAATACATGAATTATATATCCAGTTATTTATATAAAATGTTTTAATTTCATTATGTTTGAAATATAAATCTGATCGTGTACATTGAGTAAAATGTTGTTTTTTTCAGTTTACTCTTACTAAAGAAGTCACTTATTCATTTTGATGGCTACTTTTACCCGCTTCATTTTTTAAGTAGCAATAGTTATATTTTAGTCATATTTTTAATGATACAATAATTTTACCTGAAACAATTTTTGGCTAATTTATTCAAGGCCGCTAATCTGGCATGATTTTGGAAACACTTTTGTTTAAACTTCATCAACACGTTTGTCTATTTTTACTTTAACAGTTTCCTACACTACCCATATTGCTAGTCGACTACTTGCTGATAGTGGTGCTCTGGGATTTAGACTTTCATGCTAATATCACCATCAATGCCATCATGTTCGCCATCTCGTAGATTGCTAACTAGCTGAGCTGAATTGCGTGTAACTGCCTCATATATATTGCTGCACTGAATTCTGGGACGTTGAGTCCAGCATTTTCTGTCCACACTACTTCTACACTGGATTTCTCAATAATATGACGTTGAATGTTGCTGGGAAATGGTGAGGGGAAAGGAAGCCGTTATCACTTATGTTTGAGATTGTTTAGATTACTTTCTCCACCGTAACCGCGATAGCGATGTCTGCCTGTTATGACTGTGTAGCACAGTACCAGTGACTTCTCAGGGAATATACAACACCAACCAACAAATTAGCACCAGAATTAGAGATTTGGATTTTCCTTTCATCTTTCTCATTGATGAGATGCAACATGCAACTCTGTCAAATTCTGATTCACAGTTTCTCTGTACATTATAACAGGCTCGAGCTCTGTTAAAAATAAACCGTGGATATGTGAAGACTGCAGCGAGGATTCTACAGGCGCCCGGGGTCGAGAGCCGAGGGCGAAGGCCAACTATTTGTGTTCACTTCATTATATGTGTTGCAGGGGACAGAAACACACGCGCACATCTCCACGTAAAACACATCAGCCATGTTGACTCGGTGAATGGAGCGAGGTCTTACTATGTATCTCTCAGCAAGTCTAATCATGAAGTGGTGAGAGGTTTTGATGCGCAGAACACGTGACCGAGAGCAGAGGCAGTGCAAGTCTGGAATGTGCTGCTGTGGGATGGAGAGAGAGCAGAGAGAAGGAGGCAGACTGTGGTCAGGAAAAAAGAACAAAGACCCATCTTCTTGGTTAGATCTTCATTATCACTTGTATAATTGAATAATCACTTGACCTATTCTCTGTATCTCTGCTGTGGGACACATTAGCCCTGTCGCAAAATGAACAAAATAAAAACAAGTGACTTTTCATTGCTCAGGACTGCGTCATGCTAGCATCATCGAAAAACATGAAACGTACGTTTCTTTCTCATGATTTTCACCAGTTTCATTTTTTTTATTTTCTTTATCTTTTACCTCACAGTAAACTTTTTCAAAAATGAATCCATCCTTGTCCTGACATTTCATATGTGGTTTTGTCTTGTAATGCTTTTTATTATTTGGTCATTTATTTCTTAATTCATTTTAATTCATATTAATTTCATTTTATTTAATTTAATTCTGTTTTAAATTACTTATTCGATTTTATTGTACAGGACTTTGGCTGACATTTGTTGTCTTTAAATGAGCAATAGAAAAGTCTGCCATATGCTTATTTAACTTTGCAATGAGCTTAATGCAAAAAGAATATATTTTCCTCGGATACAATCTCAAATCATGTATTCGTTCTTCATACTTGTTTCAAACAGCATTAATATGCATAATGATATCAAATGTGTTATGAAAAACTGACTCATAAAAACAGCGCTCAGCTACATTTTAGAGGTTTTATTAAGTCATACTGTGGCCTAAACAACATTGGGAATTCTGCATGACATTACATCCATCCATCCATTTTCTGTATGGCTTATTATACACAGGGTCGCAAGGGGTCTGGAGCCTATCCCAGGGGACTCTGGGTACAAGGCGGGGGACACCCTGGATGGGGTGCCAACCCATCGTGCATGCATTCACACACCCGTTCACTCACTACTGACAATTTTGTAGATGCCAGTCAGTGTACAATGCATGTCTTTGGACTGGGGGAGGAAACCGGAGGACCCAGAGGAAACCCCCGAAGCCCGGGGATAACATGCAAACTCCACGCACATAGGGCGGAAGTGGGACTCAAACCCCCAGCCTTGGTGGCGCAAAAGTGCTAACCACTAATCCGTTGTTACATAAGGTACATATTTATGTAAAGACTGTAGGTGAGACAGGTTTCTATTTCTACTAAAAAGCAAATGTCAGACACCAAACATATCACGGGTGATCAGATGAATATTGGGTAAGTGAATAGTGGTGTAAATTTTATTTATATATCTATCCATCCATCCATCCATCCATGTTCAGTAAGCACTTTATTCTGGTCAGGGTCACGTTGGATCCGGATTCTATCCCGGGAACACTGGTCATGAGGCAGGAATACACTCTAGATGGTACACCAGTCCATCAGAGGATTAACTGATTGAATAATTTGGAACGACTCTTTTAGATTCTCAATTTTAAAAGACGGATGTGGAGCTTTAAGGCTATTTAATGTTATTTTGGGATATGTAGACTAAGTTGAAGTAACAACTACAAGTGTTCACTAAAATCCATCTGGACACAAATACACACTGTTGACCTCGTTTATCTCTCTTTAGAACAGTTGTGTGTAAATGTTTTTGTAGGTCAAACGTTTCAGATTTTCTTCATACCCACGTGCTTATGTTGATTTATCTCCCATAAATTACCAAACGCATTCATGGCACTGCTGATCACTTTTAGTGACGGAAGGAAAATGAAAAAAAAATAACGATGAAACAATAAAAGATGAAGCAGCCTCCTAAATGCAGCGTGTACTAAATCTTCCAGTAATGCAGCTCAGCCACTGCAGTGCACTGGCTACCATTTGTTTTAAAAAAATAATATTCACAAAATGTTCATTTAATTTTGCATGTAATTGAAATAAGTTAAAAAATAAAGTTCTTTATACTTGACAGCATAACCTGTATATAAAACTGCAGTAACTCATCGCCAATTATACAATTTGAAGCTGAGCAGTCAACTTTCATGTTAGTGAGTCTCCTTATACTTAAATATACATCAATTAAGCAGCTCTCGTAGGATGCGCACATTTTTTTTTTAACTAAATAGATTTTCATTTCATGGATAAATGCTCCTGAAAACAATTTATGAATAAATCTATTTATATCCAGCTCAATAAATTAGGATCTCTGAGAGCAGCTCATGGGCTTTCTTCTGTGTTGAGGTAACAAGAAGTAGTCTTTGCATTACAGCTGAAAGAAAGTGCTGATTATCTAAATAAATGTGTAAGAATGAGAAAAAGGAATGGGGGCATGCACATGTTAAGTTTCATGCGTAGCTGGGAACAGATTTTCAATCACAGGCTCGCGTCTCAATATAAAGTTTTCCCGCAACGAGTCTTCTGTTGTAGCAGCCACTAGATCCACAGTGTAAATGTGAAAAGTATGCAAGCGACTCAGAAAGTAAACCTGTGAAACGTGGAACTTTCTGAATGATTCAGCCACAGTTGCTGACTGAATTGATGGCTCTTGTAAGAGAAATTCTCTTGAAGCCAGAGACCAAGACCAAGCCCTTCATTGTAAAAGCAGTGAAAGCATGGAGAGTCACAGTTTTATGTCAAGGTCCAGGAAAACAATGAGTCTTATTTGTATTGAGCAAGTTCAACTTGAACTCAAAGGTCAGAATTGGAGGAGAGGGAAACATTTTAGAGGAGATTTTTATCTATCTAGAGATCGACCTCAATGGAAATCAACAGCCCAAACATCTCTTCTAGGGGTGGCATCTTATTTACTAATTTTATTGATGAAAGTTTCTTTTGTTAGTTAACCGCGTTGATTTTGTTCAGCTATTTTTGCATTGACGTGAAATACCAACACAAATGAGAGGCGTGTGTAAACTTAGGTGTAACTCGGAATTTTATTGCTTCTTTGAAAAGCATGTTACCGTTTACTTACCAAGAATGAAGAGACAATAACAATTAAACTTGCATGTCTATGATAAGACATTACATTGTCTGTCACAATATACTGTATGTAAGTTCCTAAAAAAAATCATTGAAATTTGCTGCAATTTGGTGACTTTTTATACTCCTTTAGCACATTTATTTAAAAAAAAAAATAATGCACTTAATATGGCTCTCCAGCTCACATCCTCACATTGTTCCTCATGTTAAACTCTCTCCTTGTCAATATTTAGAAGTAATATTGGCAATATTGCTTAATTGCTCACTACCACTGCTTCATTTTGTCTGCGTACTGCATAATTATAGACTCTACTTTGTAAATACATAAATAGTTTGTTGTGCCATGATCAAAATTTTTTTTTTACTATATAAAATGTTAGAATCTGTTATTTTCTATTCTGATAACACTCATATTCTGAGTGTTTTCAGAAAATCTTCCTTTTTCTTGTAACACCTTTTCATGTGCAAATGATCATGGCAGTTCAATGAATATGCAAATAAGCAAATCAATGACGTAATCTCGTAATGTTTCGAGCACACATTTACCAGTTTTCCCTGAAAAGAACTGGCAGCACTGGTTGCATATGTGTAAAGTCACAAGTGGGTGTTTGAAACCTAGCATGTGTTTTAGATTGCACTGTTTGTCCTCAAACACATGTCAGCTGAAGCATCTGTTTCTCTGATGGTGTTTGAGATGTCCTTCTCTCTGATTTTAGTCCACACTGAGGAAATTATGTGACACTGACTAGGTTTAAACAGTTTTTAATAGAAAGAATGGAGATTCAAAGAGTCCTTGATTATAAGCTTGTACATGTTTTTTTCAAGTATGTGTTGCTAATAAACTAGCTAGTCTAGTTTATATGGTAGCAGGGGGAGCCAATACAAGATTAGCATCAAGTATGTTTGTAACAACAATTTGAGAGTCCAGTAATTTAGCTACAACAGGATATTTCTGGGCTTTTGCAACATCAGACCTACAGATGAGAATTAGCACCAGCCACATGTTTACAGTGAATTAACAAAGCTAACATCTAAGCATCATGAGACAATCTCACACTACAGTCAATTGATTCTGAGAATGGCCAGTAAAAGTCAAAATAAGCAGAAAAACTCTCAGTAAGTTTACTTATTTAACAGATTGTTACCGGTTTGCAACTGTTCAAGGTTCTCTGTTAGGCCCAATTTTGTTCTCCATTTATACCCATCCCCTTGGATATTGGACATACCTTGGACATAATATGCTAAAATAATTTTGAGCTTTGACTACTATGATGATAGATAGATGACAGATGAATTCAACTTCGACTATTAGACTATTTAATTAATGTGCCTCATAGGAAATACTTTATTTGAATCTTTCATATGTAAAAAGGTTTTAAACTCGAAACAAATGTATTATATTAAAGCTGCAAACAGGTGTAAGAAATTCTTTATATTTTTCTTTATGGAGTACTTTAGGAAAATGTTAATTACAGTCATTTCTTTCGTTAGCCATTATCAAATGAGATTTTTTCCCATAATAATATTTAATATCGAAATCTTGGGTATAGAAACCTGGAGGTGTATTAGCATGAAAGGAAGACCGGACTCTAAGTATATCCCACCAGGCGTGGGGTGCTGGGAAAACTCTTCCTCATGCCCATGCATTTCTCCTGATCCAGGAAGAGTGAGTTGGCCTTGATGGAGAGGTCATGCTCCAGAGCCACTTTGGTCTTCACCAGGTCCTGAAGAGTGTTTTCAGCCTCCATTAGTCGCTCCCTCAGAGTATGAATCGTGTCCTCAATCTCCCTCACTTCACTCACTAACCTGAAAGAGATGATGGGGAAAGAAGGAAAAGTATACTATAAGCAAAAGAAAATATACTCCAATTGTTTCCAGGCACAGATTTTTTTTTCCCTCTAATAATGCAGTACATGAATATACTCTATATATATGAAGCATATTATGTCTGATTTTTCCTTGCATATCTTTGACTTTGATAGGTTCTTCAAGGTTGCACCTATGATGTGGGTTGTCTCTGCAGAGTTCCACATTGGGTCTACGGGTTCTCTCCTCCAGACGGGTCTGAGCCACTTTGAGAGGGTTCTCCTTATCACGAATCGCCTTTTTCAAGGTGTCAATGAGCATCTCAGTCTGATAGATCTCCTGAAGGGTCTGAAGGAAAGAGAGGAGATGTGTTTGGAGATGTGGACTGATTTAAAGATTACATTCAAACCTGCTATTCTAAAATCCTTGATACGCATGCCACCAACAAGTATTATATCTAGTGACCAGAAGGTTGTAAGGTTGTAAAGAGGTTTTAAGATTAAAAAAATAATACTTGTTGATAAAGTGGTTGTGCATATTTTGTGCCTATTATTTAGAGAAACATAATTGTAGATGAACACGGCCCAGACTAGAGCTCCCAATATTTTTGACAGACTTGTGTGTGGGTGGGCGAAGAGGGGATTTGAATTAGGGTCGACTATGTGGGGAATTTCATGCGTCATGGATTGGTGTGGTATTTGGTCTTTGCACAGTGCTATGAATTTGTTCTCTCCAAGTTAATGATTAGAAGCTAGTCAGTGTCTGCGTTGCCATCAAACCAGGTTCGATCCTGAGCTTGGGTTCCCCAGGTTCTCTGTGTACAGTAAATTGCCCCAGGTATGAAGGAGTGTGTGCATGGCATGGAGCAATGCACTGACCAGCTCATGTTGGCATTTTCAAATCACTGTCTTGTGGACAGAGATATTTCCAAAGTGCTATTGATGTGGATAGGAAATTATTTGAAAACAAAGAGGTAAAAACAATGTTTTGAAAAATATCCACCTGGACGGGGTCTAAAAGCACTTCAGATTATCATCCTAAATAATTATATTTAAATGACCAATTTTACTAATGATGGATAAATTCTCCCAAATCGGTTGTATATTGTGAATCAGAAAGAGATCTTTTCAATTACACTCAAGGGTTCTACCTCACGTAGGTCACGTTAGACATCCAATTTAGTCCACCGCTCACACTGCAACGCTGTAGGTGATGGCGCTTTATTAGCTACCTTGAGCCTCTGATAAGAGCTGTCAATAGATTTACTGTGACCTTCAGTTACCCTGCTGCACAATAGTGCACAGTGTTTAGAGCTTTTTCTTCACTGAGCTTATCACACACACATGGTGCAATCAGCTTCTCTATTTCGCCCAAAATACAATTTGGTCCATTTGAATGCCTGTCTGCGTAATATGATTTTGGCTGGTACACACTGATACAATTATGAAATGTAGTTGTTGAGGAATTTCGAGAATTGAGAAACCTGCAATGATGAATACATGTGTGTAAAAGGCTTGGTTCTCCTCTGTAAATCATCATAATCTCAAGATAAGATATGGAAGGAATTCCCTTGTTACGGCTGTGTTAGCACCACTTAAAATCGCTGCATATGAAATATGACAACGCTGCATCTGGTTTTCATTCTCATCGTTTAAACCGATCCTGGATGATTAAAGATTTGCTTCTGAAAAGGAATAACAATGTCACAAATCATGCAGGAGTTTTAACCACGGGTTGTTCCATGAATCCTTCAAAGGAACGGTCTAGCACTAACACATGCAAACATGAATGATTTCAAAAAGGACCACATTTCACAACAAAAGGCTGCGTCTGGTAACCGCTCCATGGTTTAAGGTCTTTTATCATGCACGTGTTTACACAAGGCCGAGACGTGAGAGACGTGTCATGGTCCTCACCTTGGCCAAGTGAGCCTGCAGGTTGTTCTTGGTATCAGCCATTTCCGAGATGCGGTTGGTGAAGGCTACGTTAACAGTGTTGAACTGGTTCCACATCTCGTTGGAGGTGATGTTGAGCAGCACCTCGATCTCGTCACGGAGCTTGTGTGACACCGCACGCTCACTCTGAGAGTGCAGGATGTTGCCATCGGTGAACTTTGACCACGAGTCAGGCAAGCTCAGACTGCTCTCATATTAAAAATAATTTTTAAAAAATTAGTAACTTTACATCAAAGCATAGGAGCATACTTTTATTGTATTAAATAACTGAGTAGCCAAATGGTTGAGATCTAGACCCAAATAGAGATTATGTTTCCTGTGTGGTTTTCTATTAAACAAGTGTTGAATGTTGTATATTTCTTCCTCAAAGTGATGATGTTATAGGAAAATATTTATGAATGTTTAACACTGTTTCAAAGCTCTCTTTTTTTGGTGTTTGGACCACTTCGTAACACTGTTTGGATGTACACTGGAAATTTTAGCTGCCTTTCTGATTTATCAAGTCATCTAACATTAAGCTACAGAGGCTACAGAGACCGTTAACCCATATTAATTTATGTTCATGAAACCATTTTACAAACATCTTTCCTGCCTCACAGTGTTTTCAGTGTACTATAGGCTCGGTTGCTTGAAAGCCATCATTCTCTGCTGCACTCTGTTTAGTTCTGAAGCAGTTACTCAATTCCGCTAACACCCAAAACCTGTATTCAACTTATATTCAGTTATTCTACACATCTATACACTTCTTAAACATTCATGGCTGAGTTTTTCTTGCTCTCAGCCAACAAGAAGATGACAGTACCTGTTCTGATAATCTTAACTTTACAATGCTTTTGAGGAGAGATGGTTTGCATGATTTCAAAACATTGCTGCAAAATACATTTTTATTGCACTGGGCTTATCATGCAGTGTGAACCTATGTGTGCAATTCTTAGTAGATGGCCACGCCCACTGGTTACTGAAAAAGGTTGTATTTAGGCCTTCAATTAGCCCTTCCTGCCTTGAATTCTCCTGTAAAGTGATAGATCTTCCATTGTGTCTTAACAGTCCTGTGCTTTGTTTCTTCCTTATACTACAGTGCTGTTGAATTCTCGATTCTGATTGGTCAGAAGGTGTTGATTTAATTTTCTAGAACTGCAGCTCTGAGGGTAGTACTCTGGCTGCAGAGTACCAGATTGAAGTCAAATCATCAGTTTATATTTATGCACTCGTTCTAATACATTATTATTTCTATAAGGGAACTTGTATGCTCCAATAAAAGGGTTTTTATAAATGTTTTCAGTGAGGAGAGATTTATTTAACATTTTTGGAAGGAGTCTACAGTGTCAACGGTTTATTTCCGCTAGAGGCAAAACTATAATGATCCTGACTAGGGGAGGGCTTTTCGCTTTCCCAGAATCATGACAAGCTGCATTTTTGTCTTCTTAACTTCAAGAGAGAAATAGAAATGTAACTATAAATAGGGAAAAAAAATGACGTCATTCTTTAATAAATTTAAAAAAAATGTTAGTGATGGCAAATTGCTGTGGTATAAGAGGAATAAAACATGATGGGGTATGATATAGGAAAATAATCAATGGAAAAAAATAAAAAGTGTATTATTTCTCTTAAGTGATAGCTTTGTTATTTTAAAAGTAATAATCTAAATGTTACAAATATTTCAATTGACTTTTTTTACGACTTTTAATTGAAAACACGTGAGAACTACAGAATAGTTTAAATGATAGTCCTTGGGATAAGTGATCATCCTGTCCTGCATATCTTCCTAAAGTGAATGTTTGTGTGTTGTATTTCCTCCAGCACAAATCCAAACCTCCCCATGAGGATGAGCTGTCTGTGAAACTCACGAGGGATCGAGACGCTCGATGCCTCTGTGGTAGCTGATGCTGTCTGAGGTGTTTCGCAGCTGATGACACCTGTCGTCTATACGCTGAGCTGCGACCTTATCATTTAAATCTCTTTCCAGTTCATGCTGCGCTGCTCGATTCGATCTAAAAAAAAAGCATGCACACACACCATTCATTAGTTGCTATTTCTTCACTGTCTGAGTTTTTCAGAGCAAAGATTAAAAAATACTTGCTGAAAAACTGAAACTCACGCCAGCTGTGCGATGGCTTTGTCCAAGTTCCTCCTCATTCTCTCCTGACACGACTTTATCACCTCCACTTCCTGAACAAGAGATGAATATCAAATCCACCTTAAGTAACTTTAATTTCTAAAATAAAGATAGTTTCTTAGAAATGTATTACAGAAGGACTAATCACAGTTTGAGAACTGGACAATGAGCATTATAGTCCAAAGTCTTAAATCGTTATCCTGCACTTAACATCATTTGGGTATTAATGATACCATCATTATCATTTTTAAGTTGATATGATATTACGAGTACTGCACCTTGAGCAAGTCTTTTTCAACATCATCATGTACCAGATCGATGGACATCCTCTTCTCTCGATGAAACAAGCATTCCTGGGACACCTAAAAACAAAAAAATGGATCACCGATCTTACATCATTAGAGTTCAAAGCTATACTAATGAGTATAATAAATTTTCAACATTTATTTTAAAGGGGCAGCTTGTGTTGTTTAAATTTGGACATCTTATATTATTGGAGCAATTTTTTTTTCTGGACTGCGGACTGTTAGTTAAACATTTTGCACATTTTAGATGAATTATTTAAATGTTTTGCAAGCCAAATTATGGTAATTTAATACAAACCAGAAATGTCTGTTACTATGTTTATGAATGTTGTGAAATGGTGTATGAGTTAAAACACTGAATTGCAACTACAGCACATGTATATTACATAAAAATAGACTATTTTACTGAATAAATGTTATTCAGTTATATATATATTATTCTCATATATATATAGTTCTGAGGAATGCCAATAATATGCAAATTGAAAAGCATGTACATGCTACAATTCATTTGCATTCAGTGACACCCACAAAATTCCATAAAAGGTAAAGCTCACAGAGAGCTGAAAGCACAAAATAGTGATAAAACAGGTGAAATAAAAGAATTTTTTCAGAGGTAGAAGTTATTTGACTCACATCTACACCAATATGGGCCCACTGAAGCCCAGTGTACTTAATTAGAGAGAGAGAGCGAGAGAGAGACAGAAAAAAATCAGTGTACACAAGAGAAAGTATTGCACTACACCTTACTTTGGCATAAAGTGACAAACAGCAATACAGAAAGTATGTCTCAGTGACACTGGGAATGGAAATCAACTGGGCTACAGGCTATTTAGGAAGTAGCTAGTTATCACATTTTCTTTACCGTGGACAAGGTGTCTTTGTGAAGATAAATATTCAACTGTAGTCCAACTGTTGAAGACTTCAGGATGACATTAGTCTATTAGAATACACCTTCTTCTCCTTAGGTATCTGTTCTCTACAGAGCCTATAAGAAAGTAACCTGATCCCTCAACACAAACCCAGGCTTGCTAATCTTTACCCAGATCACTGTGACACAACAAGGCTAAAGAATGCCTTCATATGCTTTCCCTGTGTCATCTAGTTTCATGTTTACCTAGTAACAGCTTCCTGGTAACTTCTACTTGCAAGCCCACATACACTGAGTTACCAGCTAATAAAGGCTACCTACAATATAGGTAATTTTTCTTTTAGTGTAAAATTATTAATTGTACCCCATCCACTGCTACGTGTGATCCTCCTCACAGTGACTCTGATGGAGTGTAGTCCTACACTTGCCCATTGCAGGTTTGAGTGTGTTATGAATGTGTGTTGTTTGCTACCGTGTTTGCACCCTGACCTTCACACCCTTATGACCCTTATGAACTAAACAAATCTTAGAAAGAGGCTATTTTAGATTCCTTGTCTACACTCAAGGATTCTGCACCATCTATAATGGAAAGAACCACCACATGACCACTGCTGATCAGATTATTATTTGGGGAAAAAAAACAAAAAAGAGTGCACCTGCAGTGGCCCCTCGGTCTCAGCAAGCGCTCTCTCCAGTCTTCTTTTCACCTCCGTCAGCGCCGCTATCTCCGTCACCATGTTGTCAATCTCATGGCACAGCTCAGACCTCCAGAAGCTGATATCATTGAGCCTCTCCCCCAGGTTCCTGCTGGTGTTCTCCTGAGTCCTGCGTGTGCACTGATCCCGGTCCTGGATCAGCCGGATCGTGTCCTTCCTCAGCCTCTCTGCACTCTTCCTGGAGGACTCTGACTCTCTGTAGTTGTTCTGGTTGGACTTGTACCAGTAATCTGGTGTATAGCGTGTCATTAGTGCAGTCCTGTTGGACGGGTAGAACATAGTCTTGGCCCGAACCAGGCCCAGGTTTTCGCTTTGAGATATGGGGAGGATGGAGGGAATAGCACTCCCACTCCTGAAGTACATGTTAGTCCTCCAGTTGGAGTTCTGGTTGGTAGTGAGGGTCGGCTGGAGGCTTCTGTAGCTAGATGCTGTTGTGGAGATGGCTGGCAGGAACTTACTGCTCTTGGGCCGTGTGTATGTTGCCAGTTGTGTCGAACCGATCAGCTCCATGTTTGTCAGGCAAAAACAAATCTAGATTTATATGAAATGAGACAGAAAAAGCAATGTATTTAAACAGCAGCTGTGATGGAAAATTTATTTCATAATTTCCATATTTATTTCAAAAGTTCCATTCATTATAAACTTGAATAATTCCAGTTCAGTAACTGTTGGTGTTACAAAATGTCAGGTCATCTGGAAATATTCAAGTTACTGAAGTCTCCACTACACATGAAACCCTCTGGTTTGTGTTTTCCCTACATTAAAACATATAGTCAAGTGTGGACATTTTTCTGGACTGCAATGGATTAAAAAAGCTTGAAAAAAAATCAGAAATATAAACAGCAGAAAATGTAACAGAAATGAAAAAAAAACAACTGTTAAAACCTCACCAGTCACAATCTTGCAGTATCTTCAGTGTAACCCAGATCCCACTGTGACTGTGCACTGTTACACACCGTGAAAGACTGACATGATCTGACAGATAGGACTGCTGTAATGCATTATTAATACACAGGTGAGCTTTCCGTTGCTGCTCAAAGCTCAATGGCTGAAGACTGAATAAACCTGATTATTCACAGAGCTGCCCCACAGGCGGTCGCCACTGGAGATACCATGGTGAATAAACTCTTACTGTTTGAAATTCATTGTTAAAGTAGTAAATGCATACAGTGTTGTATTAACTGGTCAAGTGTTAATTTGTGTCCAGTTGGATTTAAATTCAACACTCAGGGGGGTTTGCTAGGAAAGACCTCCAGACATAAGAAAGACTGTTTTGGTACAGCAATTAGAGATCAATTAAAAACAATTGTTATATTTCAGCATTTTTCTAGCCTGGTCTTGTTGTGTGTACAATTACCATGGACAAGAATTGTTATATTTGCTTGTACTGAGAAAAAAATGGGGGAAATAAAATTTACTTTAAATGCACTTATATTGGAGGTCTTGCTGAAATCCATAAAAAAGATTCTCTTAATTCTTTTATCAAATATTTTTTATAAATGAAGCTCTAAATTTGACTAATTTGTTCTTTCAAAGATACATTTTCACACAAACAAATGAATGTATTCTTATGCATCACCAGTTAGCTGTATGGGTCTGATTCCACATGGACACCACATAATCTTTGCTGAAGTGTAAGTACTGTTTATCTCTAGTGATGGAAAGTTAGATAAAATACATAAATTACATAAGAACATCTTAAGTAAAAGCTTCTCGATTGTTCTAGTTTTGTTCTAAGTTGTCTCTCATAAACGTTCATTATTAATGAGCTTTCAGTTAATAGGCTCTCTGTCATTTTCTCACTCCAGGAAAACGCCTCCATTACTTTTGTCTCAAAGCCACAGCAGTCTAATATCTGTGGTTCCTGGTCGAAGATGTAATTCATTTGGAACTTCAGCTCATTGGGCACCTCAGGAGATTGATTAATCAGCAACAAATAAGACGTAGTTGTTGTCTATTGGTGAATAGAGATTAGGTTGAAAAGCACTGTAGTATTCCTTGAATAAATACAAATGATACATTTTCCACCCAATGTATACAATTTCCTTTAACTCATACATACAAAAACTGAAGTGACACCTCCAGTGTTAAATTAACTCCTACAGCTGGACTCAAAACACTCAATTTCTTTCAATCTTGTTCAAAATAGAATATTTGCAGTGGGTCAGTGGGTTCGATTTTCTATGCAATGCTGACACAGGAGCTTTGCATGCGAGCACACTCTAACCCTCCTGGTGGGCATCACCACATGAGTGTCTTTTAGTTAGCGCCCATCCGCAACCAATGAATTAGCCATCCCACAATCCAGTCACGCCAATTTAGCCAGCCATGAAAGCTGAGGCAACAGGTTCTCTGCAGTTACAGTGTGTTTACACTGCTCTCATACTGACTGACTGCTTTCACACACCACAGAAGAGAACACTCTCACAGGAAGCTGGTTATAAACGGCAAGCCTGTTCATGAATATCATGTTAGCGCCATAATTAATAGCTGGAATTATTTCGACCAACTTTTTGGCTGCATAACTGATTTTTTTCTGCGTTCCCACCACTAGCTACCCAGTTTCATGTGTAAATGTGTTTTCATTTTCCAAAATGTAATTTTTAAAATTAATATCTAAGCATGTGCAAATCTCCATATGAGTCTGGCATCATGTTTCCAACTCTCTTGATGATTAACAGTGCACTCATAGACTAACCCTCTTGGTTTGTTTTAACATGCTAAAAGGTACCATCTCAAACCAGATGTGGACATAAGGAGATATTTTTGTTGGACTTATGTTATGCGTAAAGATTTTACACTTTAAGAATGTGTGACAGTTCACAGTTGCATGTATTTATATTAAGCATACTGTTTTATCTGGAAAGCAGGAACTTGGACAAATAGGACACACACCCTTTAGGAATGTACAGAGGAAAAGGCAAGATTTGAATGAATATCCTGTTTCTTATATATACTGAATGTTCAGATCTGGGACTCTTATAGCCAAATGTACATTCTCCTATTCATTGTGTCACTGATTTTTTCCAATACACCAGATTTTCTTTGTTTATTTGTTGCATAGTTATATTTAACCTCCATAAAACAAGTTAGTTCCGGTTATCACTTATGTTATAGCAGCTATAAACAGCCGCTCCCTCACCAGCCTTTCTATTTTCTATTTTCAAAAACTTACTAACTCCTCTGACCTGAAGACTTTCCTGTGCTGAAAAACGTACTGATTGTTACAAAGTGCTGACACTGGAGACTCATTCCATAAATATTATATAAATGTCTACTTAAAGAAAACTAGACCATATTTATGAGTATACTTATATTTTTTTTCTTTGTTAAATAAAAACACATTTTAATCAGTTTATTATTAGGATTAGATGTAGAGTGTCCACTAAGTCTCTGTGACTGAGCCATAATCTGCAGTTTGCTGCTGGAACTGCTGTTAGAGCTGCTATCATAGAGAATTAATCAATATTCTGACCAATCAGAATCAAGAATTCAACAGTGATGCGGTATAAGATGTTTTAAATGATTCTGATAGGTCCATTTTGACCAAGTTTAAACTATAACTGTAATATAATGC
The DNA here is from genome assembly GCA_022985145.1 of Pangasius djambal. Taxonomy (NCBI): domain Eukaryota; kingdom Metazoa; phylum Chordata; class Actinopteri; order Siluriformes; family Pangasiidae; genus Pangasius; species Pangasius djambal. The sequence continues at coordinate 20,797,140 of CM040986.1, read as the reverse complement.
TCTTTATACTGGTTTTACTCTTGTATTTGATATTTATTTCTGTGTTTAGAATGACCTGAAGTCCAAAACATGAGGATATACCTATATTTACAATTCAACTGCCAGACTAAACAAGAAAATAGAATCTAAATTCTAAATATTCAGCTACAATATAAAAACAATAGGGTAATACAGGTGCATTGTTGGTTCCCGAAGTAGTAACAATGTTAACGTAGTCTCAGGTGCTCTCGAGTGCAAAAGATTTGCATACTCGCAGACAAATCAATTTAATTCAGAAAGAAAACATTTCATATATTAGGTTTCGCAGATGTTTCTTAGCTGTCAGGTGTTATAGGAATGACCAGACTATGTGCTGTTTGTTAAGATATTAATAGAGAGAAAGAAGTTCAATTTCTCAGAGAGAAAGAGAAACAATTTCTCTAATAATCTGTATGCCAATGCTTTGACTGTATAACTGTCTCTCAAACACTTTTGTATCGTCTGGACATCTTTTGGATTCTCTCGGTTGTAATATTCGGCCGCCTCGTATTCCAACCCCCACACATTCTTCTTGACATTTCTCTCCTGCCAGATGTCATATGCTGCCTTCTTCAAGTCAGGTCAGAAGACTGAGAGGGTCGTGACAAAACCTCTTTTCAAACTATTTTCCTGTTGGTTTGGCCTCATATTTTGGATTGCTGTCTTGTTGGTTGGAATTCTATTTTTTAAATAGAGCTATATTATCTTATTGTCTATTCAAAGAACATGGTGGATGCAAATGTTTGCCCTTAGCTATACAACAGTGATGCTTAAGGTACTTTTTTAGGATTTTAATGTAGCACTATAGCCAGGTTAAAAAAAAAAAATCCGTAAAGCTATTATAAGAAAGAGGAAGGATTTCAAGGGACCTGAAATTTCTCCAGGGGGGATGCTAAATGTGTGGTAAATGTATACACTGAAGATAATGGAATATGTGTTCGGTCAAATTTAAAAGAGCATACTACATATAGGTTATATAAAAAATAAAAATGTTCTCATCAAAATGTGATTTCATTGCTTATAGTAAATTTGATTTAAACACGTTTCTACATACATAGGGGACTATGTATGTCAGCACCATGTTGGTTGTGCCTTAATCAGTGGATGTTTGTGGACATCTGCTTCACGGTTGGTCCGCAATACTTCCAGTCTTTTTGAATTTGTTATTAAGTTTGGCAACAGTATCGTGTGTGGTTTGCTTGCCATGTTTCCTGTTAAAGTCCATCGCAACCTTGCGAAAGCTTTGAAAAATTTTGGAAGACATTTTGCTAAAAAGTGTTAATTTCCCCCACGTTTGGAGACTTTTTGAACACTCTGAAAGTACTAGCTTGAATTATGGAGAGTGAGTGTGATCAATTCACATAGTATTAACATAATCCATTTACATTATAAAATTTCACAAGGATGTGGCACTGACAGGAAATAACTATAGTATTAATTTGACCTGATTAAAGCATGTGTGTCGTGACAGCGAAGTGGTAATGTTGCGGCCTGAGAATGCCAGCTACCTGGATTTGATTGCGAGCTCTGGTGAGAGTACAGGCTTCAGTTTAATTTGAAAATACATGATCAAATCATGTTGGATTTATGAAAACAAAAAGTGCTAATGTAACTCAATTCATATATGTGAAACTGATATATGCATTTGAATTAATTAAATTCGATTCACTTTTTTTCTGTGTATTAACCTGTCAGGGTCCAAAAAAAAACCTACTGCCTCTGAACTTAACTTTCTGAAAACAGAGACTGAACAAGCCATCTGAACATGGTCTTGCTCTGAATAATGGATCACTCCAGATCAATGAGTGATCTTTGGCCTCTCGTCAAGTGTTTTACATTTCAACTGATACTTCTTAACACATTCCATCTGACAGGTTTGTAGTGCATGCCTTTGATTTAAAGAACTGAATGACTCATTTGTCCATTTTTTTTGCACAAATTAGCTCTATTAAGATAGCTCTATTACAGCAGCAAGCGATGACGGAGCAGCATTAGTTGCCATGGCTACTGTGGCTGCTGTTGATAATCATGTCTTTAGTGGCGGGAAATCTGAGCTGTGAATCAGTGAGTCAGGTGGTTCACTTCTCTTCAGAACTTCAGCTGAGTTACACAGCACTTATCAATCATTCATCCCAACAGGAAGAGAGCACGCGAGGCAATTCAACACACCACAATCGGACGCAGGTCCTGTTACAGTCAATGCATCGACTTAGTTTTCACACTGATCACGAACAGGGGCAGGACGAAAGATTTGGGGCGGTGCGTTTCAGTCCCAAAGACACTGATGACATGGCTTTGGCTCATGCAAATGAGCATTTTCAGCCCTCAGGGTCTTATTGTGCTCAGATAGCTATAGGCCAAATAAAGACTCAAGGGCATGGATGTTTCTGAAGTTTAAATAATTGGATCACTTAAACTACAGTAGGGTACTGACTGTCACATCTATTATTTTTTTAAACAATATTCCACAATTCTTTGCTAATATCAGTCAAATAAATGTGCAGGAATCAAATAGATGACTGTGCTAATTATATAGAATGTGCTGGTCATTAAAGGAATAAGCCAGCATTTTAAACCTAATTGCTTTCTACCACTTTTATAACATATTACTATGGGCGAGAACTTCAGCACGTCTTCCTATACTAAGAACAGAAACACTGTTTATTCGAAACCCAAATTTTAAATTCAAAGGGAAGTCTAAGGGCAGTTGTTGGGCTGTCAATAAATGTTTATGCAAATCATTACTTTTGCTGAACACTAAAGGGGAAAAAAAATTAATTGCAAACTGTTTGAGAGAATCTTTATGAGATGGATAACTTTCTCAATTTATGCGTTAAGACTCCATAAGAACAAACAAGACTTTCTCTCATGTCTGTTGCATTTTAAGACCTTTATTGTTGTAACAGTTTTGAATTTGCATTGTATAGTGATGTATTTTAAAAGTTTATTGACAGAATTCAGTGACCCTTTTTCCAAGTTTTTTTTTTTTTTTTAATGTACAGGGAAATGTGTCTTTGGTAATTTGCAATTTGCTAAGTTTCAAACAATGTACTCTTGAAAAATTAGTATCAGTGGAAAAAATACTGTATTATTCATTCCTTCATTATCTCAGTTGGGGTCACGGAGGTTGTGGATCTGGAGATTATCCCAGGAACACTGGGCACAAAGCAAGGGAAGGGACGCCAGTCAATCCCATGGCGCCATGCACATACACGTTGACACCTATTTTATTTTAGCCAGTCCACCTCCAGGCATGTTTTTGGGACATGAGAAGAAATCAGAGAACCCAGATGTGAACACAGGGAGAAGATGTGAAACTCCACACAGACAGTAACCTGAGCTCAGGATCGAACCCGGAACCCTGAAGCTGTAAGATTGCAACGTCTTTCGTTACACCACTGTGCCATCCAATTAGTTTTTTTGTTAAATAAATTTTTAAAAAGTCATGCTTAGACTCTGGATTGTAGTAAATGTAAAAAGACATGGAAATATTTTTAAATTGTGTAACTATGAATCAGGTTTTAGATGTTTCCTTTAAGTGGCTTTTTTTTTCCTGACCTGTATTAGTTTCTCTGTTCTTCAGCCAAGATCCCTGAGCACTTACCTCACTATGGCTTGCTGGAGAAGGTAAAATATCACAGCACAACTCTGCTGCCAACTCGAGTCAATCTAGCCAATAGCCAGGAGTTATTTGGATGGGAGGTGTGGATCTGTGGTGCTTTAATTTCCAGTGATCTTTAAACATTGGATTATGTCGTGTGTCATTTCTCCAGGGACTGATACTGAGTTGCTAAAGTGCACACTGATACACAAATGTTGTAACAATGCTACTGTGAATATTGATTAGATCAAAATTGGTCAGACTTAGCATATATTCTGATGTGAAAACATTTTCTTTGCCTTTCTCTTCCTCTCTCACTGGTTCACATTTGCCCTATGAAGTCATGCCAATCCAACTGGCAAAGTTTGTCCTCTAGGCCAAATACTTTAACCTAGAACGTGAGTGAAACCTTATAGCAACCTATATATGTAGCAGCCTTGCGTCTTTCAGCTGGCTGGGCTGCTTCGCTGCATGCCATGCATGTGTGAGGGGCCGAAACTGAGCTTCTAGCATCAATAGCACTCAGCTTGCGGAGCTGAATCTATTTAGCATGTTCGTAAGCATTAACGCAACTGGACCTTGCAACACCCTTGAGAATCTAGATCACAGCACTCCCTATGTTTTTACGTAAAAAAAAAAAAAGAAAGAAAAAAAATATTTTTAATGCAGGGTGTACTGGAATTTTTAAGGCTCTGCTAAAAATAAGTTGATTTTTTGTTTACACTTGTTGCCGCAGATATGCGAAATCTAATCCATGCTCTTACAGCAAACAAGAGAATTGAGAACAACATACGCAAATTGGGGATTGAGTGTACAGCGAGCTGTCATATGATGTGTGTGGGAGAGCAAATCGATTTGGCGTGCCATTAAAGGCATCTCAGGACTCTGCAGGATGGGTTTCAGAGAGAGAGAGAGAGAGAGAGAGAGAGAGAGAAAGAAACATGCAGAGTGAAAGGCAGAGAATCTGGCTCTTGGGTACTGAGGGAGGCATAGTTAGGTTTGGATTTCAGTCATGCCATGGGTGTGGCAGTTACCTAAGTGGAGAGGAGATGGATTGCTCAGGCATACCTCTCATTTCCCAAATCTGTTACTTAATAACGGCAAACTCGCTCCAAAAACGTCAGAGAGGAAGAAACACTGTTTAAACAGTACTATCCACAGAATCTCTTGTTTTTATTTTTCCCCTTAACTCACTCATGATGTCCATCATGCAAGACTGAACACTCTGCTTCTATAAACCAAATCCCATCTGTGCTTCTTAAGTTTTTTTTGTTTTTTTTTAAAAAGCAGGGTAATGTAATCTGTATTCATTAATACTTTCTTTGTGCTTTCGGTCATTGCTATATCACACCTGAGCTGAGAGATAACCAAAGCATTAAACCTGAGGAACAGAGTGCTACCCCCTGCTGAGACCAAATCACAGCAGTAATGTAGGTAAAGCTAGTAAAGCCTCTGTATACTCTACTTTTATGAATAAATCAAACGTGTAACTTGAGTTGACTCAGTTGACCAAAATGTGGGCGGCACATTTCACTTGCACTTAAGTTTGTATAGGCCAGCTTTGTGGGCAGGCATTTTATTTGTACCTGTTATATACAGTATAGTCCTGTTCTTTCAGGATTTTTGCTACTTATTACACATCTCAGTGAGACAACGTCTTTTCTTTAGCGCACCCAACATGGCTTTCAGAACTTTTATCGTTTGCGCTCTGATTCCTGGATGTAGCAATGTGCACAGAGCACAAACACAAAGTGATTATATTTATATATATATATATATATATATATATATATATATATTTATATATATATATATATATATATATATATATATATATATATATATATATATATATATATTGTTTTTGCAGTGTACATGATCTTTCACCTGGAGAGATAATTCCCAAATTCCACTTTTTGCATGAAAATAAACATGTGTCTATCATGTGAATTTGAGCCTGAGCAACTGGCTGTGGTTGATGTTTAATCACTAGTTTGTATTGTGCATATTGCATAGTTGTAAAGCAATCAGAGTTATATTTGAGGAATCATGTTTTTTTATTTTATTTTATTTCTGCTATTCCTAACAGCCACGTGGGTATAGAAGTAATATTATTGTGCTTACCTTTTGTTCCCACCTCCTCTCATGAGAGTTTTCTCTCATTGGCTGTTGCTCAAGTGCTGTTCTTGCTACAAGATTTATCACCAAGAATTTCAAATATGTTTGAAAGTATTGAATTCATCGGAGAAAGTGCATCACTGATAAAAGTTTTCTTCATCACCACACCTTGTACTTTCTCGTGTAATTTGGACTGGGTTTAAGTAACACTCCTTTTACCCGAGTAAGCTTTTGTTTACGTCTTGTAGTGCATTTTAATTCACATATTTCACAAGTTCTAGACTTTTCTTAACGGCTCATACGCTAACTGACGTTTCACAGTGCGGTGGAGTTATGATAAACAATTTGCATAGGGTTAACAACTTTTTAATAACCCTCAAGATCCAAGTTTGTCAGATTCAACAGCTCGCAGTGTGCAGTACGAGTATTGAGCGAGGGAGCTGTTCTTACTGGGGTAAGGAATCTCACAGTTATGCAGCCGCGTCATCTAAACGCATGCCTGCTACATTCCAAACTTTAATAAATCTCCTAAATATATTCCTAATGTGTGGTCTTTTGACAAGATGTGCAAGTCTGGTGTTAATTTCTTTCAAGACAACTTGACAAGGTATGGATAAATTGTTGACTATTTTTAAACAGGTCTGGAAACAACTTTATTATTATAGGGTATTTGCGTAGAAGTTGATATACTGTATATTCAGCTTTGTTTAATGTACAAATGGTATAAATGGTTTGTTTAAAACTGTGTTAAAAAATACATGTTTAAAACTGACCAGATATAAAAGGACTGTAGATGACCATCATGGTGCCTTCCAAAAAATTCAGCTAAAATTTGTCAAGGTCCAATAAAATTTCTTGCTAAAAAAAAAAAATAATAAAAATAAAAAAAAATAACATGACCGAATGGTGAAAAGTTAACTTTTCATGCTTAACCATTAACAATTAATTTATTGATACAAGTATGACAATTCAAAGTGCTTATGTTTCTTAGTGTCATTTCACCTTTGACTAGAGCCAAGGACTCTGAACAGATGAGATATCTGTTTTGAATTTGACATTGTGAAGAATAATGCAGACTTCTCTGTCCGTTCATCTTTAAACATTTTTTTTTTTTAATTGTTGACTTGTTTTTATACAATTATCGGCTCTGCTACAGTATTTTTTTCAAGTAATTTTTTTCATTCATCTGAAACACTTTGAGCCTGCTAGTTCATACCTGGAACTAGTGTGTCAGAAAGCAGCTCTCTTTTAAACTGAGGTTTATTCAGTCAGGTATAAATACATCAATTGTAGTCAAGCGTAGACCAAAATAACTGCTTCCAGGTCACTTCCAAGTGAATTCTGAGTGGGCCTCGACAGCACGAATCAACCCTGATTCAACCTGCAGGAAGTGACCGATGGTTGAAAAAATAGAGTGCTGAATATCCCTCAGGCTAAATTATTCAAACACTGACCTCCTGCAGTGCATTGTGGCGTTTAATGAGTGCATTGCAGAGTCCATGTTAGGCCTTTAGATATGATTCTAAAATGGCACGAAATAATGACCTCCTCAGTGGTACTCGGGTTGTTTTGGATGTGTGAATCCAGTTGGAGTTCTGACTGTGCCTCCAGGAATCACTAGCAGTTCTCAACCCACTTCCTGTTCAGGAAGACAAACCTACTCAATAACATCCTGTGAACCCGAGGGAGGCTGTGTTATTGGTCTAAGGTGATTAATAACGAAGGACGGAGGAACAATGGAACATCAGTTTTGCTCCTGATCACTTTTTCCATTCATTCTCATGTTTCTGCACTTTCGAGTGGTGTTGTATTATTGGCAAATATTACAAAAATAAAGTGTGAGTTGCTCACTGGTGTGTGAAATAAAAGTTCATCTAATTTAAATTTTGTCAAACTGTCAAAAATCATTTTGTTTTTGATTGCAACATTCATTAAGTTAGTAAATTAGCACTTGGGTTAGTTAGGTGAGTTAATCACGTAGGTTCTGTAGCTAAGGGCTAAGGGTTTCCAGCCTTTAGGAACATTGTTTCATAATTTGCATATCAGTCTGTGACTGGTTGAGCTATTTAGTGACATCACAAACTAAGCTCACAGGTAAAATGCACATCTAAAACATGTATCTAAAAATCATTTAACAGATCTACAATGGCTCTGATAGTCTAGGTGAAATTAAAGTCATAAAGAATAAGATGATCTGCAAGCATGTGAAAGCGATTTGTTTATCTCTCACTTTAAATACTGTTTCTCTTGTTAAAAATGTACGTGTTTTACTATTTATTTTATAACCATATTTCAGTAACCTCTAAATTGCTTGAGTCAATGGAATATCAACATGAAGGTTAATTCAGGACTATCAGCAGTGAGGAGGCTCAGTACAGACCCTCCAGAGAGCGCATGTCTAGCAAGCGTGTGTGTGTCAGTAAAGAGCGAGCCAAAGCCCAGTCCTGCTCAGAATGAATACATGGCTCTGTTCACTGCGCCAGTCATCACATTCCAGCCGAGGCACGGTCTAGCGGGGGCAACGGGGCAGCGGCTGCCAAGCCTGGCATCTCGCCCCCTCACAATACAGCAGACTACTGAACCGACTGGACAACACACATACACATACACACACTAGAGCTGCACAATGATGGTGGCCATTGTCTGCTGGTATTCTGTGCTGTAGATGTGCTGCATCTGAGTGAGCATGACTGGCTGAGTTAGGTTTTTAAACATAGCAACAGAACATAAAACGTTTAAATGAACAATGCTATTAAAACCACAGTGGAAGAATAAATGTAATGTTCAAAAGATTTAACAATGCATAATGTACAGAGAGAACATCAAGACAGCTGTGTTGACTTATCCCACACTACATAGTCACACACAATATTCTGTATTAATTACTTTTAACTACAAGCTATTTTAATTTCTGCTTTACCATAATTTTATTCTATACTATATTATACCATGCTATGCTACACTACATTATACTAGACTATACTAGATTATATCAGGTACAAGCAGAGAGGAGAAAACAGAATTTTACCACAAAATCCCTAACATGTTGCTTTTTTTCATATGCGCACTAACAACAGTGAGAAAACAGCGTGACTATCTTTTAATAATCGCTAGAACCTTGTTATTTTTTAATTTTTTTATTTACTGCCTTGTTAACTAACCACCTTTTTAAGTTACTACTGCCTCACAAGATCAAGGCTCAAGAGTTCACTGGTCAGAGTTCACCTAGATAAGATAAGAAGTAAAAGTACCTGTGACCAGAAGCAAATGTGCATCTCACATATTTTCCCATTGAGAGAAATGCCTTTCCTGACGGGTGAATTTAATTTGCTGTAGCTGAGAAAACGGATCATGTATCTCATATTACTGTAGCAAGGGGTCAGAAATCTTAAATGTTATGACTAAACCATGAATATTGTGATCTGTGTACACTCTAGTATACAATTTTACACTCTACTATACTATACCATGTAGTGCAACACTATACTATACTATACTAATACCATACTATGCCATGCAGTGCAACACTATACTATACTATACTGTGCCATACTACACTACACTATATTATACATTGCAATGCAACACTATACTATACTATACTATACTAATACCATACCATACTACACTATATTATACATTGCAATGCAACGCTATACTATACTATACTAATACCATACTATGCCATGCAGTGCAACACTATACTATACTATACTGTGCCATACTACACTACACTATACTACACTATATTATACATTGCAATGCAACACTATACTATACTATACTATACTATACTAATACCATACCATACTACACTATATTGTACATTGCAATGCAACGCTATACTATACAATACTAATACCATACTATGCCATGCAGTGCAACACTATACTATACTATACTAATACCATACCATACTACACTATATTATACCTTGCAATGCAACACTGTACTATACTATGCTACACTACATTGTACTATACTACACTATACTATGCCATGTAGTGCAAAACTACACTATGCTATGCTATACTATACCATACTATACTACACAATATCATTCCATACTACACTATATTATACCTTGCAGTGCAGCACTATACTATACTATACTATACTCTCCAATCCTACACTATACCATACCATACTACACGATACTGTACTGTACTATACTATACTACATTTGCTGTAATAAAACCTTATGTGTTTTTAGAAGTACTCCAGTGGAAATATATATATAAAGTTTGCTTCTTTAGTTTTGCATCAAAGCTGTAAAGCTAGTGTAGCTAACAAATACATGAAGTCTCTCTCACACACCTGAATCTTCATATAATTTCTTCAAAACCTCTGTCATTTCATATAAGGGAGCAAGATAATGCTAAACTGCTGTAAGAAAAAAGAGATTCTGGTTGATCTTACAGTGTTCAGATGGACCTTGCAGTTTTGTTCATGTTTAAACCATACCAGCAAGTGCACATTAGAAGATAGAAGATATGGCTCAAGCTTAAGGCAGATATTTCTTACTAGGACATCTGCTACTAGTGAACATATCTCACTAAATAAGAAATGATCAGCACAGAGACAGTACCACCACCACACTGAGGTCTTTTTTTTGTCCACTCAGCAGATTTAAGAAGGCTTTCTTGTTGCACTAAAGGCAGTGTTTATTTCAAAGATAACTCAAACACACGCTTTCTCTCTGGGTTTCACCTCTTCACCTTAAGGTTATGCAGAGTCTGATACACTTCCTGCCACACGTACAGGATTTCCTGCACCATGCTTAACCCAGAATACCAGAATAAAGGTGTGAAACCTTGCATTACTTTTACAAATAGAAATGTTTATTAGAAAGTTATGTCTTAGAGAGGAGATTCGTGAATGACATTAATTGCACGTGTGCAATAGCTCTGCAGTGTTCCTCAGTTCTAGTCATGCAGACAATCCGCACCTAAGAAAAGATCCACCCTGAACAACTTACATATTAATCTTTATAATTAACACATGAGTTTTCAAAAGCATTTATTTTAGGATTTTTATAAAATTTACAGTATACAGTAGCTGCTTTATATTTACAAAATAGCTCTTATTTACTAATAAATTACAGTGCAAATATTTGTACACCCTTAGGTTATACTGATGCTTCATATTATACTACAACAAAAACAGTGAATGTTAAGATGTTGATAGTGAAATAATACAATCACATAAGTTAAGTAGTTTGCATCTCTCTTTAGGAATGTGATAGAAATAGTCTCTAGTACTCATCCCTTGCCTTTAGAGCTGCTTTTGACATATTTGTAATAAATCCACTGTATGTCACATGTCCTTTTTCAAATATGCTCTGGAGACTAACAGGGTCAGGGCAATTTCTTTTAGAACTTTTATTTTCCTGTTGATTTTCTGTTATGTTTTGGATCATTGTCTTGTTATAGGATACACCTTTTTTTTTTTTTTTTTTTAATAGATGACATGTAAAATA
>CM040986.1:20764113-20785824 GCA_022985145.1 Pangasius djambal | reverse complement strand
TGCTCAGGATTCATGACAGCGCCCCTTGCAGGCCGGTCCGTGTCATGCAGGCCGTCTGTGAGATGTGATCAGCAGCACACAGTGGCATGCTCCATGTTTTAATTCCTTCTGGAACATCATCAGCTATGGAAAGAGTGAGTCATCCAGCAGAATGGTCCACACATAAACACACACACACACACACACACACACACACACACGCTGGAGGACTGTCCAGCAGAGACACTCAAATTGGAATTCAAAGCTATGAGACACTGTAAAATGTCATGATATCATGTTTCGTATATAGTAAAACTGATGTGACTATTCGGTTACATGCTTGCATCTAAAAACAGGTGTGTGTTGCATGAACACCATGAAATGTGACTTAAGAGGTTGAATAACCCTGCACTTGTGGTGAAGACGTAGTAAAACACAACATGCACTAGTTGGCTACAGTTAATATTTTTCCTTAAAATCCGCATCTACAAATATCACTGTATAAATTCTATAATATTGTTGTGCATAATGTATACTGTATAATGCATATATCATGAAAGATCAGGCATATATTTAGTACATAGGCATGCATCAATGCCTTTTTTTTCAGACCAGTACATGATATTGATACCAAAATGAGTAACCCAACTAGTATTAAGTAATCAGGGTATCATGGGACATTTCCTTTAGCTCTGTTTATGCTGGTTGCTCTCGTATGCTGCTAGCCAAGAACTCCACATCCTCATGAGTTTTATATTTAAGATCTTATGGTGTTTAAGCAATATTTTTAAAAGAGAGCGAGAGAACAGCTGACCTGAGCAGGTCATGAAAAATGCCATGAATTGCACCTTGACTCAAGAACAAAGTGTAGATTCGATATAATGAGTGTTTCAGCACTCAGTGCTCGCAGAAGTGAAGTGCTCTGATGTGCGACATTGTCATCGACATAGGGGAGGGAAACACGCAAGACATGCGGAGAAAGAAGTTTAATTATCATGTAGCTGAAGAAGAAGAAAGGGATGTTTTAATCACAGTTAATGGTAAGAGTATTTTGTGTATTATTAGCTGCCTTAAAATCAGATACATGTAAAGACTTCTGTCCTTGTGACTCTGAAACATCATCTTTTGATGATAAAAGTGAACTGAGTGTGTGTGTGTGTGTGTGTGTGTGTGTGTGTGTGTGTGTGTGTGTGTGTGTGTGGATGTGGATGTGTGTGGGTGGGAGTGTATAAGGGCCATGCCTGCTAAAGCAGAGCTGAGAGGCTGTTTGGTGTGACTCTAGGGACACACCCACTTCATCCAGATGCTGACAGATGGGAAGTGTGTGTATCCAGTGCATGTGAGTGTGTGTGGATGTGTGTCAGTACATCAAGGGGAAACCTAACCTCAGCAGTTATTTTTGTAATCAGTGCAGTATGTCTCTGACTAATAAAAGGGGTGAGGAAAAGGAAAGATTTCTCCATCTCTCTCAGCTTTTTCTCATCAATGAAACTTAGTTAGTCATATCCAGCAGGTTTACTGTAAGTAAAGAGTAAACTATTCAGCTATTGTCTTTACCATGTATAGTAGAAAAGCAGATTCTGTTATTCCTATAAAAAAAAAAAATCATACTTTGTAGTTGTGGCTACAATTACAAAAACTTATAAGCTTAAATATTAAAATGTATATATTTTTTATCTTTGACAAAGATTGTAGAACAAATTAGATGCCAAAGAAATTTAATGGTAACATGTCAGGATATGGATGCTTTTCTTGGACAAATGTATTCTTTCTGTTGCTATTTCTGTGGTTCTAAATAAACGAGTGGACTGATGTGGATGGAGTTGTGCAACAGTTGGCATTAAAAATCTCTCAGTGCTGTGTGAAACTCATGCTCTGGGAATTGCACTAACATTACCACCTATCGGGCATTTTCTGCCCTAAAGGACAGATTTAAAAGCCCTGCCCCCACTTCTTACAACTCGATTTTGTGCATGTACACTATTCATGTCACTCCAACATAAATAAGCTACATCACCCAAATGATGAACTCAGGTGTGGTTTCTGTTCCGAAATCAGACACGTGTGGAACAACTGTCTAAAAAAGTTTTAAATTTAAATACCAAAAAAAAAAAAGATTAAATGCCACATTTGTATCAAACAGAGAAAAAGAATTAGCCAATAAGATGCTATGTCTTAACGTGAACCCCTATAAAAGCACAAGAAAACACATTCCGTCAGTCAGCTCGTTGTTTCCGATATGATATTGTGAAATCGAATTGTAATCAGGTTGTAACAGTCTAGCCGGAATCATTTTGCCTTTTTATAATTTTCACCATTTACACCAAGAATATATATTTGCCACATCTATTTGCACCAATGCTTAGATTTTATTCCTTTTGCAATTATATTCTGATTTTAAACAAAATGGCCCAACAACATTAATCCAAACAGAAAGAGTAGTTTTACCAGGGAGATGCTTTTTGTGATTTGATATATCTGGGACGATGGCATTAGAACAAACCCTGTTTTGGTCAAAAATTAAAAGTGAGACTCTATAGTGTGTAAAAACTGTACAGTGTGTAACGTTTCTACATGCAGGACAGTAACAATGGCAGCCATGTGAGAAACGGTCATACTTCAGTAGTGGGTGTTAATGACTCCGCCCACACTAGAGATCAGATCAGAGATGGTGTGTGTCCTGTATGAGGAATCAGAAGCACACAGGCCTGGATAGCATCCAAGACCAAAGCAAAGGCACACAGATTTCCATTTCCGATGAAGATTTCTCACTTTCCAATGAAGAATAAGAAAAAAATAAGAAACAAATGTGGCAATTGAAATAATCTATATGGAAATCAAAGGAACCACTGCATATGCTATCTAATAAATTTATGAGCACATTCTAGAGTTAAGAGACACAAACACACCCTTATACACCGCACTGGCTCTGTCACTCTGCTTTAACGCACTGCTGTATGATTTATAGCATTACTTATTAAAGAGATAGTTCTTTATGTTTTGTACAGACACTACAAGGCTAATGTGTTTTACTAACAAGTAATGAAAGTTTAGCACTGTAAGCTGTTATCTGCATTTCTAAATCAACACCCACCTCAAACCTCTGTCTTGAGGCATATTTCTGAAATGTATGACACACTATTATGTAGAAAATCTGACAAAAAGATGTAGGCAAACTGATCCTTTACTGGCATTCAATCAGGTATATAGAATAGATTATAGGAAAGATTAACAACAACAATAATAATAATAATAATAATAATAATAATAGGTGGGACATTGGCACAGGGGCATTTGAGCTTGAGATCAGGCTACTCTCTGTGTGGAGTTGTGGTATGTTTTTCAGCATGGGTTTCCTCTGGGTTCTTCAGTTTCCTCCTACCTCCATTAGGTCTTTAGGTGGATTGGCTACTCTGAATTGCTTGTTGGTGTGAATGTGTGTTTGCACAACACCCTGTGATGGTCCCACCATGAATCTGACCAGGAAGAAGCACTTAGTAAAGATGAATGTATGCATGAATTATAATAATAATAATAAGAAGAAGAAGAAGAAGAAGAAGAGGAAGAAGAAGAAAAATAGCAACATGGTGGTTGCAGTCTGGTATATTTGTTTATAGTTTAGTGGCTGTGAATATAAATTTTATAGCAAAAGCATTCAGAAAATACAATATAACTGAAGACAAGTGAGCATTATTCATCTGAACTGAAATAAAACTAATCTGGAAAATAGTCTTTCCATTGACTGACATATGAATAGATGTAGTCTCTGTGAATTCCCAGAAGCAAGTTTTCCCCTGTGAAGCGGCTTATTAAGATGCCGATCAGTGTAATGTCCGTGCTCTCTCCATGCCTGAACACTGAGAGTGATTGTCTGTGAAAAAGTCACTTTTGTGAGGAGCATGGGAGCATTTCACCCTCCCTCCATCACAGTCCACAGTTATGCTTGAAAGCGGGACGAGAAGACAACAAGCTTGGAAATATCCACGTCTCAATCAGGATCAGAGGCTCTTTCTGTAATACGCTGACATTTTTTTTTTTCTTATGCCTTCCTCGCTTTGTATCCTGTCCTGAAATATTACCCGGGCCTGCCTGTTCTTGCTCATTCATCTCCAAATGATGTTCCTCTGCAAAGAATAGAGCTGTTCATTCTGAGCAATGAAGGACAGCAAGAAGGAGTGATGACGGGTTTACTGAAACAGCTGTTTGTCACACCACCATACTGTTCTGTTTCTTTATGTTCTGTTTAGGAGACAATTGGGACAGTCAGAGAAACTAATTACAGAGTTATTGATCTTTAACTTTTCCCTCACATCATCATTGTTGAACTAGACAGACTAAAAATGAGGATTCAGATACTCAGGAGACATTAACATATTAAGGCCACAGGTTTCTCTCAATCTATTTTGTGGCCACAAAGTACTTAAGTCTTTGCAACTATTGTATTTTAAAAAGAGTGAGACAGACATCAGTAGATCATTGTGGTCACAGGAACCTAAACATGGAGATGATATTACACTTTACTTCACGTTACAATCTTGGAATGACACATAAAGACACACTTTAGTCACTGCTGTCGTGACCATTATTCCACGTTATCCATGTGATCACCACATAATTACCTGGAAACCAACCAACTGAAAATTCAGCGTAGTGCTTCCATTCACACTGCTCATCCAATGCCTGGTGATGAAACAGCCAAATTGTACAAATTGATCAAATTGTACAGTGAAAATTTGGAATTATATTTGTTTTGTCCATATACTTTATATTTCTTTTTTTTGGCATTTATGGTAAATGAGATTCTAGTTTGTTTTTCTTCCCTTTTTGAAATTTCCAGGAAAGTGTTCTGTAGTGTGAAAAGCAAAGTCCTATCTTCTTTTTTTTTTTTACATCAGAAAACGTACAAGAGTTTCCTAGTGTGATTGGACAACTGATAGAGGCAACGGTCGGTATGAGGGCTAGAATAAAATCACAAACAGACATATTTGTGTGTGAGCAGAAGAATGAACAAATCAAATCGGTTGTGATTTCAGTATAAGTCATGTAGTGTACAGCATAAACATTGTTGCTGTTTCTTGTCCCGACACTTAGGATCTTGTTTGCTTTATGCCTGGGCCACAAAGAGGATAGTCAGGCTGAATTTGAGGACCATTCATCCCTCCCTATGATCACAGAAGGTTTGATTCTAGGCTGATCTTAAGGAATTTTCTCCCCAAATTACCATGTGTGTAAAATCCCATCTTAACCTCTCTAACCTACTTATAGTCCAGCTATTGCTTCCTCGATAAAATCTAAATACTAAACATATTCAGCATTTATTTACAATTCCATATCACTGTAATGTGGAGGGAATGCTGACTGTCTTATGTGAAAATGAAATCTTGACGTCATGGATGAAAGATATCCAGCTGAACTGTCATCTAGTCCCAATTGTTGAAGGGAAATTCTACATAAGCCAGGTTCTGGGAGTCATGATTATTGGTCAGGACTCTTGTAGTGTAGTGCCGATCTTGTAATGCGGGTGATTTGGTGACTGAAGAACTGTCCAGGACAAACATCTAGGAAATGGGTCATTAGATCTGGGGTCTCTCATATTTTCAACCTCAAATAGGACTGTATAAATCTTGTAGTGTGGCCCAGGTACTACCTTGGCTTGACGTTCGGTAATAAATTCTCCAGCTACAGATTTTGAAGCCAGCTACAGATTCTGCCATGGATTTTGGGTTTTTATGCACCAGAAAAATCTCTAACTAGATTTAAAAAAAAAAAAAACTGTTGAAAAGTTTCAGTGAATTAAGTTGGTTCTAGTAAAAATGTAGATAATCAAGTCTAATATATTTCCATCTAATATAATTCTGTTTGACTGTACGGTTCTACAGTGGCAGTGTGTCAAGTGGAGGGTCTGTTAGAGTCGTGAGAATGACCACCTTGGCCTTTATGGCATCGTTTCTGCGGGAAGAAGGGCAGAGCCCCAACAGCTGGGAATGTGAGCTGAGCTATGTGTGTGTAGAGTTAAGGAGAAAACAGAAGCCCCCCCTCCTGAGAGACCCTGCCATTAGGCTCCTCTTTTAGACTCCAGGCATGTAGTACAGCCACGTGGTGGCTAATGCAGCATGTTACTGTCAGTTACTGCTTCTATTTCCTTTGTATCAGTGCCGCCAAATTCCTTCAAAAAGCAAATAAACGTGTCATTTTCTCAAACAAAATCACAAGAAGGCAATAATATCTCCCAAACACATGGCTGTGTAAATGGCTTCCAAAATGGCATCCTATTCACCATACAGTATGTGTGAACTACATAGAGTTTGACATTCATTGTATATGCCAAATAAAGCAGTATTCACGTTACAGACAAATACAATATGTGCCTGCAGGAAAATTTACCAAATAAGTTCAGAGACTAAGAATAGGCCAAAGATATTAAGAAACATAGGTAGTATGTATACATGCAAGTGAATGACATTGATTATCTCGTTACAGTGGCGCCTGACAAGGGGTGGAATATATTAGGCAGCAAATGAACAGTCAGTTCTCGAAGCTGATGTGTTGGAAGCAGTTAAAATTGCCAAGTGTAAGGATTTGAGTGACTTTGACAAGGGCCAAATTGTGATGGCTAGATGACTGGGTCAGAGCATCTCCAAAACGTTAGGTCTTATGGGGTGTTTCTGGTATGCAGTGGTCAGTACCTAGCAAAAGTGGTCCAAAGAAGGACAACCGGTGAACCGGTGACAGGGTCATGGGCACCCAAGGCTCATTGATGCACGTAGGACTAGACCTTCTGGTCCGATCCCACAGAAGAGCTACTGTAGCACACATTGCTGAAAAAGTTAATGTCTATGATAGAAAGGTGTCAGAACACACAGTGCATCACAGCTTGCTGTGTATGGGGCTGTGTAGCTGCAGACCGGTCAGAGCGCCCATGCTGACCCCTGTCCACCGCCGAAAGTGCCTACATTGTGCATGTGAGCATCAGAACTGGAGCATAGAGCAATGGAAGACGGTGGCCTGGTCTGATGAATCATGTTTTCTTTTACGTCATGTGGACGGCCAGGTGTGTGTGCGTCTTTTACCTGGGGAAGAGATGGCACCAGGACGCACTATGGGAAGGCAGTGTGATGCTCTGGGCAATGTTCTGCCCACTTAGTGTTACAAATCTAAATAATATTTTACTTGTTCACTTTGACGAAGTCCGGGACACACCCTGTTTAGGACACTGGTTCATCACAGGGCACCAGGCACACACATTCACACACTCATTCACACCTAGGGGAATTTGGCATGGGCAATCCACCTACAGTCATGTTTTTGGGATGTGGAAGGAAACCAGAGAACCAGAGAAAGGGCATGAGGAGAACATGGAAAAACTCCACATAGACAGTAACACACACTCAGAATTGAACCAGGGCCCCTGGAGATGTGAGGTGGCAACAGTATCTGCTACACCACCAGGCTGCCCAAATAGTCTATTTTCAGTACATTAATTCAGAATGTGTATCTAGTTTCTGCAAAGGACTATGCAATTTCATGCTGAGCTGAAATCTAAACATCTCCTGATGTTGATTTTATGCTAGGATCAAAGGAATTACACTGATGTGGCATAAGAATTTTTTAATGCCATACTATGTTTGGAGCCATATGTGCACTGAAGTCTGGCACTTAGAGGCATGCTGGGATTTCACAGGCATCTCATGTACAACATCTATTCAGATTTTTTCCCCATGCCGTATCTCTTTCAGGTTGTGCTCAAGGAGTGAAACTCTAGTTGTCATTTTAAAGTGTCTAGTGGACTTAAACACTGGTCTTTTTCATGGAACATCCAGGGCCGGTGTAGGCTTCCCATGATGCCACTGCCTATTAAAGAGTGCGACAGAGTGTAAGGAGTCCCATGGCTGACAGGAATAATATGGACAGCTGCAACACACAGAGTATTACACCATCTGTATAAACACATTACGCTCTCACCATACAAAGACACTGGACCATCAATGTTTAAACGCACTTGACTCTCATTGCTTAAAGACACTTGACTCCTTAAAAGAATTGTTTTGGCAAAAAATCAAATGTACACAAATGGAGGTACTGGAGTAAATAACAGTGTATAAAAATTAAGTGAAAAACAATCAGAAACATTTTAGAGAAAAATAGGAAAAATAAAAAAAGTTGCAATAACTTTGTTGAAAAAGTATGCACACCCTTTTATAATTGGGGATGTGGCTGTGTTCAGAAGGAACCAATCACATTCAATCACATGTTCAAAAGTAATTATCATACAGCTGTCATCAATGACATTTGTCTGATTAACTCCAAAAATAGACCAGCTGTTCCTATAGGATTTTCTTGGTTCGTCTGACTGCTGAAGCCATGGTCTGCAAAGAGCTGACAAAGCCTGTACAGGGTCTCACTGTCGAAAGGAATCGATCAGGAGAGGGGTACAAAAAAATTTTCAAAACATTGGATGCACTATGGAACAACATGAAGGCCATCATCAATAAGTAGAGAAAATGTACCACAGTGACATTACCAAGAATAGGAGGTCCTCCAAAATTTACAAAACAAAAACTTACCAGGGAGGCTGCCAAGAGACCTATGGCAACATTAAAGTAGCTGCAGGAATATCTGACGAGTACTGATTACTCTTTGCATGTGACGATAATCTTTCATATTCTTCACATGTCTGGGCCATGGGGTAGGGCAGCTAGACGGAAGCCCTTTCTCACAAAAAACATCCAGGCCCAACTAAATCACCCCAAACCATGTGGCAAAATGTGTTATGGTCTGATGAGACCAATTCCAAAAAATATAGTAATTCCATAATTTAAAAATGGTATGTTGTGCACAAAAAAGTACATCAACAAAAGAAAACCACACACATGGTGAAGCACGATGGTGGCAGCATCACGCTTTAGGGCTGCTTTTCTTCAGCCAGAACTGCAGGTTTTATCACGGTGGAGGAAATAATGAAAAGTTATAAATACAGGCTGATTTAGTGCAACACATTGAGATGTCGGCTAGTAAGCTGAAGATGAAAAGGAATTTCACCTTTCAGCATAACAATGACCCAAAGTATACATACATACATACCAAAAATACTGAGTGTTGTAATAAAATCAAAAGGTGCTTCAACAAAGTAGTAGTTTAGGGGTGTACACCCTTATGCAGCTAGGTTATTGTACATTTTTTCTTTTTCTTTGTTTTCCCTAAAAAAGTTTCTGATTGTTTGTCACTTTATTTGTATACTTTGCGATTGCACATTAAAGGTGGGAAAAGATCTGACATGAGGTCTGTCGGGTGTGTAAACTTTTTTATAGCCATTGTACATACCAAGAAATTGGAGTATGTAAATATTTGGCTCAAACCATATCCAGTTCTTCAGTGATATCACACAGACTTGTTAATGTGTTTGAGGACACAGCGTGAGTTACTATAATCTAAACATGAGCAAATCTTCTCCGTGTATTGTAGCTGAACACTGAAATATTATAAGGATAGCCATCTTGGACAATTAGAATCCCTTCTTTCCTTGGTGTAAAAATGGCATAGTAAGAAAAAAACACGCTTGCAGCTGCACATTTTTCCAAGTTAACTTCCTATGAACTCCATCTCTCTCGTTTTCTACTAGTGACGCAGTTTCCACACCAACCACCTCCCCATCTCCTGTCTACTCTCCAACAACTCCTACCCAAGATTCTTATTTGGGGGCGGGGCCATCTAGCACAAAGCACAATTCCATCCAAGTTCTCAGAGTTCTCCCCTTTTTACAGTTCCACAATCTCTCTTCATGTCTTTTAGTTGAAGGTGTGGTCTGCACTTGCAAATCTGTATTTTCCACCCCCACCCTCCAAGCTTTTCCTCATAAAGCTGGAAGACAGATTTGTAAAAGAAAAGCTGAAGGTTATGTGGATGATCTCATAGTTTCACTTTGAACTTATAACCTCGTTCTCATTGCCTATAGACAGGGTGATGAGATTAAAGAACACTACGTCATACTTTCACCAGTTTATAGTTACATTACATGTTTTGGAATGTACTTGAAATGGTAGTTTCTGTAATTTCTCTTGTTGAGCAGCTTGTTGAGAAACAGGAAGGTCCTCTGTTCAAAAAAACTTTCCTATGGTGAAAAATTTAGCTGAACTGAATCATATTGGCTATGATGGCCTGGCACCCCATCCAAGCTATCTCTCCCATCACTCCCAAGTGTTCCTGGGAAAGGCCAAGATAAAGAGGTGAATCATATTGGGCCTGATTTCAATGGCATAAGTGCTGAACTGTATTGTGTAGGAAGAGTCAGAAATTGAAGTGTATTGTATCATTAATTGCCTAACAGTATCGTATCATATACTACAATCAATGTGCATTAGATCATCTGAAGGAGAAAGATTCATACCCTAAAAAAAATACCAATTAACACTTTTTTTCTATCTAATATTGTTAATTTTGGTCTGTATTTATTGCATCATGTTGTTAGCAGGGTGCATGGTGGCTTAGTGCTTAGCATGTTTGCCTCACACCTCTGGGGTTGGGAGTTCAAATCCTGCCTCCGCCCTGTGTGTGTGTTTTCCTCATGCTCTAGGTGCTCCAGTTTCCTCCACAGTCCAAAGACGTATGTTGTAGCCTGATTGGCATTTCCGAATTGTCCGAAGTGTGTGCGTGATTATGCCCTGCAATGGGTTGGCACCCCATCCAGGGTGTCTCCTGCATTGTGCCCTGAGTTTTCTGGGATAGACTCCAGGTTCCCGCGTGATCCAGTGTGGGATAAGTGGTACGGAAAATGGAGGGATATTTTGGCAGACCTTAATGACCTATTATTTAATTCTTGTAGCTCGAGGGCACAGTAATTAAAGAAGCAAATGATTAAATGTCTTGGCTGATGTTCTCGTGAGTTGTCAGGTGTCTTTGGGTTACTAAATCATAAAACTGTGCTGTACTCCAACCCTGATAACCACTGCACTATCAAAACACATTCAACCCTTTAATGCTCAAATATAGCCAACTCTTGCTGTCCATAGAGAATTAACCCTCACTGCTCAGATATATTTGGTTCTGGTGATGCAAACTGCACCAACTCTAAATATACTAAACACACTAGTCCCTTGATGCTAAGGCATACAGGAACCTTACAGGACGAATATCACATGCTTCACTCTTAATCTCAGACACTTTGTAATTATGCTCAGAGGTAAGACTTGTCCGAGAGGACCCGGATCCCTCAGGAGCAGCCATGAGTTCCCCCTTTATGGTCCTGTATACCGTACTGTGGCATTGCAAACCCTTCATACTATGGCATTGCAAGCCCTTCATCTCATTAGTAACACTAATAACGGGTCTAGCAGCTGCTCGGAATAGAATATCATAACACTGATGGGCATAGTGGTGTAAAGCTGAGAGTAGTTAAAAACAGCAGATCTTAAATAGCAGACGTCTGAACAAAAACAGTGATTAGCATACCGTAGGCAAGATGAGTAGGAGGGACTAAAATGTCCTGTATGAGCCGATGGAATGCGAGTTCCCCCACTGAGGTTGTATAATAGCAGGTATTGGTTAGAAAATCTTTGTAAACAGGGCTCTGTCTGCAATCATACCCTTATTCATGTGCTATGAACCAAGTCAGTGACTTAAGTCCTAAAGTTATGTCAATATTTATGCTTGTTGTTCACCTCAATTAAGGGTTATATTGTATATTTTTTTTAATCCATAGAATATTCCGTCCTCGAAGTAGGCAAAGTCTCTGATTAACATGTCGCATCAAACATTTCGCAGACTTAAGGGACAATACTATTAGATCATTACTAGTGTATTTATATTTATATGTTTAATATTGGCTTTGAATGACATTCAATGGCTTTTTGAGCCCACTGGTCAGACAACGGTGCTAGACTTATGTAATAATGCTCCATGTTCAATCCCAAATCACACAAGAAATGTGTTCAAGTTCAGAATGGGACATAAATGAGCCACAACTCTGTGTTACACAAACTCCACCCTTTGCGTGCAAATCCTGTGCAACTCTGTGAGTAGCACTTAAGTCTGTAGTAATGACCACGGTATAAATACCAATGCTTAATTTTAGTATTAAATCCTCACTACAGACCATATGCCTAACTCAACTCTGAATACGGCCCTATATACAGTATGTGTAGATGTGTAGAGTCTTCTGTACAGAGCTCTATATAGGCCAACCAAATTGAGACACGCATCATCATGACGTGCCACTGTATAAAAACATCAGAAATAATAACAATATTTAATATGCAAGTGATTCTATCACAAAACACATAAAACTAGATAATTTGGCTGTGTTTTAATATGTGCTTTGTGATGATTTAATAATAGATATCTCTGTAGTTAATGGTTAAACTTGCTGTCACAAATGACCTGTTTCAGAGTGCAGACCCCACCTTCAGCTAAATGGTATAAAGAGTGATCGTGGACCTGTAGTTGGGCAGTGAACTCTGAGAACTTGGTCTGGAGTCCGTGGTGGCTGCTGCTTTGTGCTATCCACCACCCAATCTCGCTGAAGAGTCTTGTGTAGGAGTTGTTGAATAGTACAGAGGAAATAAGGAGGTGTAGAAACTTCGTCACGAGTCACAAAGGGAGACAGATGGAAAGGTTCAGGAAGTTAGCTGGGACAAAGGCGGAGCTTTTGTCAAGCATTGTCTTTCTCTCCATCTTCCTTTCAAAACTCTATTCATTTGAAAATGAAACCATGAAAATACAGAACTGTTAAACAGTATTTTTTTGTTAGATGTTCATTTTTTGTTTAGTGCTCAGTAAACTTTTTTTTTTCTTCAAATTTTAACATTGCAATACAAATATCCTGTATCGAATAAATGTTGAGCTGAAAGAAATTCCAATGCATTGTGGTACTTTGTCTAGATTAGAGTTGCATCTGTACTAGCCATAGCCAACGCTTTTATGCTATTGGTTGATGGTCTGAATTTGTGTCAACATTCACCAAAATTGAACTGCATTCGCCTATTGAGTCTACAATGCAAAAACACTGATTGCAGAGAATCGTTTGAAATGAACAATTTTATTTGTGTAAACTAAAAACTCTGCACCTTACTAATTTATTGCCTTTTAACAAAAAAAAGAAATGGGGATTTCAATTCATTTGAATGTCTTCAATAATGTATCTCAGGGTGGACACAAGGTAGGATGAGAAACATTGACAGTGACTGGGATGCATAATGGAACGATACTCAGAACCTTGCATACTCAATTTTATACAATAGATTTTTGAGGATGCACATTTTTAAAACATTATGTGTACTCCAGTAGCAGTACTCACTGCTAGGAGGAAAACTGCTGCAGAGCCATGCTCTCCCTCTGCTGTTCAGTCTTACTACAGCAAGGGTGCGAATGTCTGTGACACGCCTGAGTAGATGGACATGCCCACAGAGGCATTAGTTTGGGATATTCTGATGTTTTAACCTTTTCTTGTTACATCAGATTTCTTCCTTTATAGTAACATAAATCTCTTCTAATTTTGTGCAGAGCATAAAGAGGCCTCTGTAGCAAGGTTTATTCTTGCAGTCACTAGCTCACATACCCACGCTAAAAAAACGTCAGTATACTTCAGCTTGGTGTAAGGAGTTCAAGGCCTCGGATGACCCCATTTATTAGCATATTAACACACTGCAGTGAGCTGTTGTGCATGGAAAGTGTATGTTTACATGCCAGGGAATTCCATCCACTTCATTTCTTTTTCATTTTACTGGCTTGAATGTCCTTCGCATCTCACATGTCTCTGATTTAGTCACCTCCGCCTACTGTCTATAACACTCTAGATCACTTTCCCGCTCCAGTGATTTGCTGGAAAGGAACGCAATATTGTCCCATTCCCTGTTTCTCTTCCTACTTGCATTGACATCATACCATCATCCCACATTATAAAATGAGTGTGTGTTTCTGTGTAAGACTGAAAGGGAAAGAGAGCGGTTGAGTTGTGGCAATGATGGGACCTAAATTACAGTTCATGGATAGTTCACAGTGAGATTAAAGAAAGCAAGGAAATGTGGTGCATCTTGTTAAATCGTGTTTAAACATGAGAAAGGACAAGGCATGACAAGCGATGGGGATATTACTTGGGTTACACTGCAAAAAGTCAAGCTCACACGAGAAACTTAGTGAATGAATGAGAATGTTCATGAATGTGCCAAACACAGCGTATTATTACTTGGCTCTTCTCGATATTCTAAAATGGTGCTTTCACATATGCAGAATTTAGTCTGTTTGAATCAAACCCTGTTGTGTTTTTCCCCTCAGTGTGGTTTGTTTGAGAACACAGCAATCACACACAGGTTAAGACCAAAATAACCGCTCTGAGAGAATCTGAGCGAGGTGGTCTTGGTTAGGTTCCAAACAAACTTTCAAAGGATTCAACTGCAGTGAGAAAGTGTTTCGACTCTGAATCGACTCAGTTGCAGGAAGTGTTTAACCATGCTGTGTAGGAGATGATGTAAAAACTGTAACCATTATACCACAATAATGATGAATTCTTGAATCTGATTGATCAGAAGGTTTTGATTTTAATTTTCTATAACAGCGGTTCTGACTTGCAGTAGTTTCGGCTGCAACACAAATCACAGGTTTACATTAATGCACTCATTTTAACATATAATTAATGTATTTTAATACATCATTCACAGGGACCTGGATACTTCACATAAGCAGATTAAAAGAGGACATGTTTCTTTAGCCTTTTTTGAGGGAGTCTCCAGTGTCAATGCTTTGTAACAGTCAGAGGTAAAGCTGTAACTTTACACATGAAAGTCTTCAGGATCGTGGACTTTGCTCTTTGTCATTTCTTGGTAGCATGACGAGTATGCACATTTTTTTTTAAAAATGTGGTAACATTTTCTACGAAGCCCATGCTCATAATGAATTATAGCCCCTTTTATGGTTATTTATAAGCAAGTATTACTGTTCTAAAAATACATTTATCAGACACATAAATACCTATACTTCATTTTAGTAACAGTTATAGTTACATTTATATTATTGTTATAATTACGTATAAGTGATGCATTTGCTTTTTCAATGCCCATGCTCATAATGCATTATACACTGATTTATAAGTATTAATTAGTCAGTCAGTCTTATGGTTCAGTTAAGGCATTTATAAAGATGCAGCATCATAAATACATTCATGCAATCATAAGACTGACTAATTAATACTTATACATCGGTGTATAATGTATTATGAGCATGAGCATGTATTTGTATTTATAGAACAGTTATACTTGCTTATAAATAATTATAAATAGGGCTGTAATTCATTATTAGCATGGGCTTCATACAAAGTGTTACCAAAAATGTTGGGGTATAAAAAGATTAATCTTTGGAAAGTGTTTTTTATTAGAAAATATTCAACTACGATATTCAACTTCAGGTGGTAACAGTAACTCTACTTTGTGTCCGCTGCATCGTACCCTCATCAGTGATTATTTTCCTATAACCGCATGCCCCCAAGTGTTTAATTGCTTACACAACATCTACACCCATGGAAACAGTTTAAATTTATTTGTTTTTACATAATTTAACCAGATTTTCATTTATTAATTGTTTTTTAATCATTAATTTATTTAATATAGGGGTCAATTTGTCAATTAATTAACTACTTCAGCCTAATAATCATATGACCCTGACTATGAGCTTTTTATTATGTTCTTAAATGTAACAGTGTGCATTAATTTGAACTGGGTTTTGGTTTAGCATTTTTTGTAGAACTAGGTGTGAAGACTTACCCAACAGCCTGACCTCGTCAGTGACACCCTGCTGGCTAAGCGGGAGTACAGTGAGGATGGAAGCTTGACTGCTCTTATTGTCGTCTTGAACTGATACTACAAGAGGAAGTCTCGCCTGGTAACATGGTCTTTGGCTCGGCGCTCGCTCCTTAGCTTCTTCCCGTTTGCCTTTACAAAAGTGCTCTCAGGTTTTCCACAAGTCCAGTTTCCAGGAAGTTCCTGTCCCTGCTGAAACTCCTGAAAGACGGATACTTTGCACGAATACCACCACTAAGAATAACCACAATGGGCCTTGTTTTATTTTAGACACAAAGCAGGCTGGAAAGTCAAACACACTCTGAGGGAATGTGTGTGCAAGTGTGTCCATGTGTGAGAAAGAAAAAGACGAATAGGCAATTAGACATTACAGAAACGCTGATAGTGAGTCCAGTGTGTGAGTGCGTAGGCATGTTTTTATGTCTTGGTGGGGACGTAATGTCTTTACAAGGACAGGAATATCTGACATTTTTGACCTTGTGGAGACATCCCCATGAGGAAAACTGCTTTTTAACAAAAATTGCAGTGTTTATTTGGGGAAAAAAAAAAACTTTACTAAAGTTAAGGTTAGGGTTAGTTTTCAGTGTAGAATAGTGTTAATCTGCATTAATAATTATGATAATGTTAGATCCTCACAAGCATAGTAAGACAAATATGTGTATGTACATGTGTATGTGTGTGTGAGAGAGAGTGAGAGAGAGAGAGAGAGAGAGAGAGAGAGAGAGTGATATGGAGGGATTCAGGAATGTGCTTGGCCTTTGGTCACTGTTCTGGTAATACCCGAAGCATCTGTGGCACGCAAGGCTAGGCGGCCTTCATTACTTATAAATACACCCACTAGACATTGCCTGAATTCACACTGTGCCCTCACCACTGTGTGTGTGTGCATGAGTGTGTGAATTAAAGGATAAAGAGAAAAAAAATCCTCTGTGAATGTTACTGTATATTATTTAACAAGTGTCTCACAAGCCTGACCACAGCTCATCACTTAATCACCGAGCTCTCACTCTGACAGCTCAGGGTTATACGAGGCAAGAGCAGTGTGGAGCGATTCTGTGGTACACAGGAGGCCATGAGGTGGATGGCGATGAGTTGTAATTTGAAGAGCAAGTTTAGGGAGGATGGGAGGAAAGTGGAGAAGCCAGGGAAACATGCGAAACTCTGCACACATTAACGTGAGCTTAGGATCGAACCCTGGAGCTGTGAGGCAGCTATTCACCCCATTCCCTGCTGCAGCACCATGTCACATAATACTGCTGCAGAAATCATGCATATGATTATCCACCATGCTAAAGAGGTTTTTTTATCTCTCCTTTTCTTAATTCTTTTTTAGGCTGGTCAGTAAGTTCCTTGACCCATTTGTATCTGTATATGTACCTGTACCTGTATCTGTATCTGTACTTGTATGTGTACCTGTACCTGTATCTGTACTTGTAGCTGTATATGTATATGTACCTGTACCTGTATCGGTATCTGTACTTGTATGTGTATATGTATCTGTACCTGTACCTGTATCTGTATCTGTACTTGTATGTGTACCTGTACCTGTATCTGTACTTGTAGCTGTATATGTATATGTACCTGTACCTGTATCTATATCTGTACTTGTATGTGTACCTGTACCTGTATCTGTACTTGTAGCTGTATATGTATATGTACCTGTACCTGTATCTATATCTGTACTTGTATGTGTACCTGTATCTGTACTTGTAGCTGTATATGTATATGTACCTGTACCTGTTTCTATATCTGTACTTGTATGTGTATATGTATATGTATCTATATCTGTTTATGTATATATACCTGTATTTGTACCTGTATTTGTCTGCTTCAAACGTCTATATCTGTATTCACATTTAAACTTATGGGTGTGGCCTAAACTGGAATGTCTTTCTTTCTTTCTTTCTTTCTTTCTTTCTTTCTTTCTTTCTTTCATTTATTCTTTCTTTCCTTCTATTGAACTCTACCACTATCAGCCTTGAAACACTGGGTAAAATAAACAGAAGTAGAAATGTCAGCAATGTCAAAAAGGTGTGTGAATTCTGGCTCTGATACTTCCTCAACCTCGGCTACCTCACTCAAGTTCACATAAACTATGGTCTCAACTACTGTCTGTGTGGGCCTGTTTTTTCCTTTAAGTTATTGTTTTTGTTTGTGCCTGCCTGTGATATTTTCTAACAAATGTATCTGGTTCTATTTCACAAAATATAAGCAAACTAGTATCCTTATTTAAATCACCATGACCCTGACCAGGCAGTTACTAAAGATGAATGAATGAATGAATGAATGAATAATGGTCTTTTTTTGTCCCACAAGCTTCATACCTGATCGCTCGCTCCCACCCACGTGAAAGTAAAAATCTTAAACTTGCGCACCTTTTTTGTTGCATCCAGCAGGATCCCAGTCCTGATGTACACGTCTAGTCACCCTCTGAAACATTCTGAAGAGCTTAAAAAAAGGTGTCTGCTATTCATGTCTGTATTTATTTCTGTTTAGAACACATTATCTGTGGACACCAACTTTCTTCCTCCTCCAATCTCCATCCTAGAGACCATCCCAGTTGCCCTCGTTTTTTCCATTGGCTTAACTGTACGTTAAGGCACTGATCTCTGTAAAACTGCTTTAAGGCCACCTGTACTGTTCAAAACACTTTCAAAATGAAACTATGATTATATTCCATTTACAAACAACAGTATTGACACCAACGCAAAAATTACCCTCTGCACACTCATGCCACCCTCTTTTATAGACATAGCACATGAAAGAATCACATTCCCACAAGAATCTGTGCTACATAAAACACATCCTTAAGCTGTCCTGTTATATAAGGCACACACTAAAGCCCGACTGTAGCACATGCAGCTATTCTGTGTGTGGTCCCTCATCTTCATTTTCTCCCTTGACTATTACATCTGCCACGAATCAGCCATAAAAAAGTCAAACCAATCTGCTGTGCGTAAAGTATACACACGGACTGAAATCACAGGTTTAAGTGCTGAGCCACTCTCGCAGCCGTATCACTGCATGTAGGAAGGTAGCAAACCCGACACAAATACCATCAACCACAAGGAAAAGACTTCTACATGTCTGGCTTTCAGTTTAAGTCTACAGTTTTCTGCATGCGGCTAGAAAAAAAGCTTATACCTCATGGCTGTTGGATGCTTGATTTGTTGATTAGTTTTCTATAAAGCAGTTCTGAGAGTAGTTCCGGCCTCAAGGCTTATATTAATGCGCTCCTTCCAATGCATTACTGTCTATACAGTAGAAACACACAAACACAGTGACTAATTGGGTGGATGCTCCACAAAAATGGATTAAAAAATGTGTGTAATTGATATGTTTTCTGTGAGAAGAGGTTTACTGACCATTTAAGGAAGGAGTCTCCAGTGTCCGCACTCGGAGGTAATGCTGTAATTTTAAAATTTCTTGGGGTGCTTTTTCTTAGTAGTTTTCTTTTTTTTTTTTTTTTAATTTTATTAGCATCAAGAGAGAAAAAAAAGAGGGGGAACAAATGTTTATAGCTGTTATAACATAAGTGATAACAGAAACTAACCTGATTCATGGACGTTCCACAACATTAAACAGATAAAAAGTATGATTCCATTTTTAATTAATAAGAAAATGTAACAATTAGGAAATTGCTCTGGTATAAGAGGACTTGCTATTATTGGAAAATAATCAACTTTGGGGCTGTAACATATAGGGTCACCATCCTGTCGTTGATTTATTTTCCTATAACAGCACAGCCTGGTGTGTTTTATTCCTTTTGTAACAGACACCAATGTAAAATAAAAAGTCATTAAACCTCACCACTGTCCCTGGGTTTGTGTTTTCTTAATCCCAGACTCTACAAACCTTACATGATTACCTACAAACCATACACAAGACATGTGATGAATGATGTGCCCATAAGCAGACGGATTACTACTGTCTCCTGTTTTTTTTTTTTTTTTCTTCTAACATCCTGTTTAGTGGTGGAATTTTGTCACAACATCCCCCTGTGCAAGCATTACATCTGATCCCTACTCATGCTGTCTTTCCAGATAAAGTATTTACATGTGTATACTCCCACACCCTTAATATTTCATAAACAGTCAGTAACCTGGGAGTCCTGTTATGGCCAGTAGTGCTGTCTACAGTTGCTTTAACATCCAACACTCTTATAGCAAAGCAGAAACAAGCACTGCTGCTTAGCAACAAGTCATTCACATATACAGACACAAATAAAGGCATTTGCTCTCACTGTACTTTTCTGGCACTGAACACCGTGACCTCACTGTAGTTAGCGCATAAAAGCAAAGCATCAACTAATCCCCTGTGATATTATTATTATTATTATTATTATCAGTGTCGAAATACCCGAATTCACTCATTGCTCATTTTCTTGTATGTGAACTGAACTGATTTATTCATCTCATTAAATATGAAACAAATACATAATATTTCTTCATCACTTGCATTTATCCCTGGCCTGTTCACTGTATACATAATGGTAGGTATAATACTGCAGTTTCTACATGTGTATCTCAGCACAAAATTCCCAGGTTGTAGGATGTATGAAAGGTTCGTAAGGGTGATGATGTTCCCCGTGATACTATTTCCTCTCACTTATTTCTGAGGAAAGATGGAAGGAAAATTACTACCACACCTCTGATTTCTGTAAACATTCTTTCCCGTTCGACTGAACACACCATCACTCACAGCCCCCGACTCTGTCTGTGTATCACCTCAGGAAGGAAGGTTACGTTCTCCTCCCCGTTTGGGTCATGGCCGGAGGTGGTGCACAGATCAGCTCGTGATATCACAGAGCACAGAGAAAGAAACTTTTTTTTTTCTTCCTTTCTGTGGTAATATAGCTAATGTCATTTACTGGAGATAATGGACATATTTCATTCATTAACAATGATGTATTCAAATTTTACACAGCTAATATTTTATACAATTAGTTTTTATTCATTTTTTTACTACTAATAAGATTTGAGTAATTTTTAGGTATTAAAATGAATAAATAAATAAATAAAAACAAAAACAAAACAAAAAAACATATACAAAACAATGTATTGATGATGGCGTCCAGTGTCCCTGGTTAGAAAAATAAATTATAGAAAATTATTTCAAGCCCAAGCCATTTTTTTTTTTTATTTATTTTTTTTGTGGGTGTGTGTGTGTAGAATATTTGAATGGATAATATACCAGAAATGTGCTGAGCTGATTTGAGAACTCCAGACAAAAACTCAAAAAACAATTAATGTTAGGAGGAGATGCGTTTTTAGGACCTCACAAATTCAGCTGTGATGTGCTGTTTATGATCAAAATATTGCCTGTCGTATTCATAACTGTTATTATAGAAACTGTGTATCTCTTTGTGATTCCATGAGTGGGGTGCCTGTCATTTTACAGAGAAACCGGACACCATAAATTCCTCTATCTTGAAGACTTCCGTGTGCTATTAACAAAAAGTATCGAGTGTCATTAGCTGCTATTATGCATGTCAGTCAAATCTCCAAATATTGCTGACTGGTGGTCCATGTGTATGAGTGTCCTGAAAGTACAGTAGATATCCAATGGGCTACACTGCTCCAGTAGCTTCTGCTGTGCAAATATCCGAGGCAGTCCACGGGTATAGCCAAAGTGCAATTGTGAACGAAGAAAAACAAATGTTTTGCAGAAACCATGTGGTTCTTACTGCCAGCCTTGAGGAATCCCACACGCCTCTCACTACTGATTCAGCTCATAAAAAGCTTGACAATTACCTGATGAGTTGAACCACATGTTGGAGCCGAAACACACAAAAAATGTGCTATGTCTGTGGAATCGGATTGAAACCACAGGTTTATAAACTGTCCCATGAATATTATACAATGCATTCCAACTGAGAGAGTGCAATAGCAAATTATACAGGGTGATGAAGTTTGGACACGTTTAATGCACAATTCACCTGGTACTGTGA
>CM040986.1:20743294-20758183 GCA_022985145.1 Pangasius djambal | reverse complement strand
AGAAACTGGGTGTGAGTTAGGTTTAACAAATGTTTCTTCATTAGCACAACAATGGGCAAAAAAAAGAATACATTTAAAAAATAAATAAATAAGCAAATGCGTATGTTAAGATATGAACAGTAAACTCATCAAAATGCTATTTCTTTATGGTGTATAATTGTGGATTTGGGGATTTTTGTGAATATCTGTTTTATATTATTATTTTTTTGGTCCACTCCTTGGTCGTCTCTTTGTGTTTACGATTCTTCCATCACTCTTGCTAATGGTTTCGCTAAACATTATGTTTTTTAAGTTTCTCTGGCTCTCTGAAAGGTCAGTATTTTCTCTTTTAGGTCTTACCAGAGTTGTTTTTTTTCTGATTTCCGTTCATCATAATCTTGATGTTGTAATGAGATTTCAAGGGGAAATCACAAGTAACTGAACATAGTTCCTCTGTTTTGAAATCTGTTTTATATAAGCCATGAAATAGAGTTACTTTTAGAAGGTCAGTGGGATGCAAAGAGATAACTAAGTGGTAATAGAAATCAGAGGGTGGGGTGGGATGGTGGGGGGCCCCTTGAGCCATAGATGAGGCCCTATACCTACACCATCCTGTGAATCTACAACTGAATCTACAACTGCTCCAACCAGAAAAAAAAGCAAAGCAATACAGCAAGTAGTAACAAAGCAGAAAGAAACATAATGTCAACTCACATGGAAAGTAACTACAGTGCAAAAACCAAATCACAGATTAGAAACAGAAAGAGATGTGTGCAGTGGAAAAGATTGAAGATCAGGTTTACGACTGCAGCTATTGTGACAAAGTAACCACAACACAAAAGAGATTCAGAACGCATAGAAGTGTCCAAACTGAGAGGTGTAGTATCATCTAGATAATGTGCATCATATTGTATAACCTGTTTTGTCAACCTTGAAGAAATTATTCAACAGATACTGCGACTATAAATCATTTCTCTTCTATAACTGTAGAGTCAGAAATTGTGTAAACAGGAACTTATGAGCTTATGAGCAACTTATGAGTATGAGCATCAGAGTCATTTCTGACTCTATAATTTTAACTTAAAGTCTAATGAGTTGAAGTTATTTGTTCATTTGAGTGCTAAACTGTTTGTGGCTTAGTGGTTAACACGTTTGCTTCACACTTTCAGGGCTGGGGGTTTGAGTCTTGCCTCTTGTGTGCACAGGGTTTGCATGTTGTCGCCAGTCCAAAGACTTTGGGAGTTTCCTCCCCAGTCCAAAGACATGCATGTCAAGCTGATTAGCATTTCCAAATTTGCCTGTAGTGTGTGGGATTGGTTGGCACCCCCTCCTTGTGCCCCAAGTTCCCTGGGATAGGCTCTAGGCTCCCCTGTGTGGGATAAGCGGTATGGAAAATGGATGGATAATTTACAGGGTGTTGGGAATATGTTGAGCAATATCCACAAAACCATGATACAGAGGCTGAGAAAATGCATAGAGCATAAGATCGAACATGTAACGCTTTTGTTTTAAATAATAAATACAAAATTAAGTATATGTAGCTTTACTCTCATTGGCACCTGACTTTTCGAACAACCCTGTATAATAGCAACTTCCCGGACACTCTCATACATTAATCATAAATAAATTTGATCTGATTACCTCATACATGAATTCTATCTGATTTTCTATTTTGGTATTATTTGGTATTATTAATAATTAGAATTATTTTTATTACAAAATTCCATCGCACGTTCATTGCAAGTATGATGTTAAATGTATCCAATGAGTGGGAGTTGTAGAAGTTTGTTGTACAGCTAGTTTCGGAGCTAATGCTCTAATGATAAGTTCTCATTCTTTCCACTTGATATATTTAGCTAATCAGTTCCTGTCTGTGGGCAGTAGTGGGCTGCAGTAGTTTGTGCCAATGAAATCAAGCTGATGGCCCTAACCTATTGACCCAAGAGGCTACATAGGTACATCCTTAATGTTTTAGAGGTTATAGATACAGATATCAACAGGGCTGAAGGCCATGTTTTTTTTTTTTCTTTGCTTCACCTACTCACTCACTTTCAGTAACCTCTTTGCTGATGTCAGGGTGACAAGCGTGCAGCAGTGTCAAGCAAGGTAAAGAGACTTCCTTTTTTCTCACACATTGTCAGTTTGTTTCACTTTTTATTTAATACATAAGTTGTCAGAATACTTGCATTGTGAGTGAAGTGGTGGTGAGAGAGAAGAAAGGAAGTTTCTCTGCGTGTGCACTTCTCTGCCCCATGCCTTTGACTGCAGGTGCATGGCATTTAACCCTGAATTCACACCGGATACGTCACTTCAGTGTCACGTCACGTGGTCCATTCACACCAAGCACAATTCAGCTGCATTCCTGTATGTGCTACTTGCAGCAGAAAGAATGGCATGTTCTGATTTTAATGTTTTAGGCAACTCCAGCATTCAATTATCAGTTATTAGCACAGTAGACTGTACATTTCTGTACATTTTATTTATTTATTTTTTTTTTCATTTTGAAAGGAAGACTAACTGTTTAATGTTGTGGAATAAGTTTAGCTACCAGAAACCTCACAATGCTATGCAGGATTGCACCATAGCAAGGTTTAAATCTCGAATTTGATTTTTATTACATGACATATCATCTATGGAAGGAGTCTCACGTGTCAGTGCTTTGTAAATTTTCCTGGCACGGGAATGTATTGAGGACAGAGGAGTTTGTGCTTTCCAGTTTCTCTGTAAAATGTCAAGCTGGAACTGGTACTAAAGGGCCCAAGTCTGTTCCAGCATGACAATGCCTCTATGCACAAAGCTAGCTCCATAAAGACATGGTTTGCCAAGGTTGGAGTGGAAGAACTCGAGTGTCCTGCACAGAGCCCTGACCTCAACCCCAATGAACACGGATGGGATGAACTGGAATGCTGACAGAACCCCAAATCTCCTCGCCCGACATCATTGCCTGGCCTCACTAATGCTCTTGTAGCTGAATGAACACAAATCCCCACAGCCATGTTCCAAAATCCAGTAGAAAGCCTTCCAAGAAGAGTGGAGGATTAACTCCATCTTAAAGCCCATGGTTTTGGAATGGGATGTTCAACAAGCACATATGGGCATGATGATCAGGTGTCCACATACTTTTGACTATATAGTGTACTAATAGTGTAAAAAATACATCGTATAGAGTATTATATTGTGTATTAATATATATACTGTATATATATTTAGTGACATTTCTTCCCATGCTATTCTGAATGAAGAATTTTGTAAAGACCCACAATTTTGAAATGCTCATTTGTTTATAGAGTTATATTTAAAATAAAACAGCTGTAAATATATATTTGATGTGTCTTATTTTATATCATTGGTAGCATTAAGGTAATTGCTGTCACCATTCATTCGTGTTTGTTTCTTATCCAGATCTTCACAAGGAAGGGCTCTTATATGGACTGGACCTTCACAAATTTGAATATTTGAATACCCTCTCATATACTCATTAGCATGCATGACAAGAAAACCTGATAGAGATCAGTGCTTACATTTGAGAAAACATTGTTTACTTTATATGAAGCGGTTTGGATTTCTTTCCAATGGTGCCGTATAGCAGTATAGAAATCAACTGGGGTAGATGACGTGCCGAAATAATGGAAAAAACTACTTAACACTTCAGTTGTTTTGTCTCATTGAAATTCGTGGTAGTATGTTAAGCACATCCTGTGTGGGTGGCCACAGGAAGTCCCATGTCAAAGGAAAATAGTATCATCAAATACATATTCTTTTTTTGAATATGGTTTGCTGATGGTCTAAATGAGCCTGATACAACCCCGACAGAAATGATGAATGTGATAGATTTTTCTTACTTGTTTAAAATCCAGTGAAAATCTATAAAGAATGACTACATGTTTTCTAATCATGAAAAGTTATCAGCTGTTACAACACAACCAAATCAGAGCATTGTCTAGTAACTAAAATATTAATAAATAAAGGAATAATAAAAATAAGAAGATCTATTTATATAGCACTTTTTGTTTTGGTTTCAAAATCAAAAGTGCTTTACATAAAAAAAGATAAAAAAAAAAATTAAAAAAGCATTTGTGTTAAAACAATAAATATAAATCACTAATGAATTAACTACAGATTGGCGACAAATTAAAGGGGATAAAATCATATGCTGTGGTGAGAGTTTTTATTTGCAGCCTTAGAGTGAAGTATCACTGCCAATCAATACAAAGTTCTTCTGACTTAACCTATGATGAAACATTTCTATTCAGATGGGCGTGGTCTCTTACAAGATGACCACACCCCCATCCACAGGGCATGAGAACTTACTGAATGTCTTTTTTTTTTTATAAGGATGAAAATAATGTAAATCATATACTATGGCCTTGACAGACACCAGAACTAAAAGCTTTTGGAGCAATGTTTTGTACACCATCATCAAAACATCAGCTGAGGGAATATCTTTCAGAAGAATGGCATCCATTGCTCCAGTACAGTTCCAGAGACTTATAGCCTCTAAACCAAGGCATATGGATGCTGTTCTGGTGTTTCTTGCAGGCCCAACACCTTACTAAGACACTTTATGTTGTTTTTTTTCTTTCAATTTCTCACCCATCTTTATACAGTATATGAGAATTATTACAAATAATCAAAAATCTATTTAACTAAGAATAGGCCAAGTTAATGAAGGATGATTTTAAGATGGAGTTTAGGGGTGATCTTAAAATAAGAAAAAACATCTTCCACAGTGTGAGTTATGTAGACGAGTGATCCTCAGGACTATGAGTAGGCCTGTGTCAGCTGAGCGAAGTGCTCAGGATGGGTGATACTGTTTCAGGAGGATACACCAGAGCTAAAAAGGTCAAAGCTTTAAATTTCATGACCAGGACTTTATAGTCAATGCAGGAAGCAAGTCTAGATTAAAGACTCTATTCTAAAGCTTTTTTGATAGTAAAAAAAAAAAAAAAAAAAAAAACACATACAACTTCCACAATAAAATAATAACATTTCAACCTAGTAGGCTAGGTAAAAGAAGAAATACTTAGGAATGTGTACTTTCTTATGAGCCATTAACCACTACTGTAGAGTGTGACATCACAAATAAATTCAATGCTGAACACGGGCACCCCAAAACAGGCAAAAATTAAATCTTTTGGCCTCTGGTACAAAGTGAGGCAGCAGGGCATCTAGCCCGCAACACATTACAAAAAAAATAAAATTAAAGGCATGCTACAACATCGATTCAACTCTGTTCATGAATTTATTTATATAATCAGGTATGTTGCCTTCATAATGTCTCATTTAAGACTGTAATGGCATATATACAGTTGTTCATAATCTCACATTTAAATGCCTCACAGCAATAAAATAACTTCAGGCAGACAAAGTCATATTTTATAGACAGTATATGGACAAAATGCACAACAAAAGAGATTCAATATAAGTAGAAAATCTAGAAATACACAAGCACGAGATGTAGTAAAAGTCTTTAAAAATAGCTTTACTGACAACACTACTGTTGCAAAAAAAAAAATGAAAATGGTGTTTGCATTCAAACTGGTGTGCTTGTGAAAAAAAGCAAAAAAAAAAAAGGCTCTTGCAGTTTCATATATGCATCTCCTGCGCACAGGAAACGAGTAGATGATAAAAAAAAAAAAAGCGGACTAGGTGTCGTTTAGTGGGTTTTCGCTATGTGCTTTTAAAACTGTGTGGTGTGAGAGCCACATATATGCCAAGGAAGTTATATTTAGTTAAATTCTTGTAAAATCTCTCAGTTCAGTATCAGTCATACCCTCCGTAACAATGGGACAGTGACAGAACCAGTGAAAAGTTCAGTTCAAGTAAGATGTGTACATCCAGACAAATTAGATGATCTCCGTAAAATGTGAGGGTTTACAATAAAAAAAAATACAGCAAAACAAACATTAAAACACTTAATAGAAAGAAATTAACATAGGATCATAAATATAGAGGAAAATAAAAATAAAGAATGAACAATGCTATTAAAATTCTAATGATATTAGCTGTTCTTTTAATTGACTGATGATATGCTCCTGCTGAGCATTGATTGTTATACACATCTTTGTTACATAGTGAGAGAAAGCTGCTTCAGGTGCTGCCGCAGTCTCTTTTCCCTCCCACTGCCTCCCCTTTTTTTTTTTTTTATTACTTGAGCATGTAACAAGCA
This sequence comes from Pangasius djambal, assembly GCA_022985145.1. Classification (NCBI taxonomy): domain Eukaryota; kingdom Metazoa; phylum Chordata; class Actinopteri; order Siluriformes; family Pangasiidae; genus Pangasius; species Pangasius djambal. The sequence goes on along the minus strand of CM040986.1, from coordinate 20,752,035 downwards.
AGTATGTGACCTTAAAACCCAAATTGGAACAGAGTTATGTAGACATGTATGGAGATGCTAATCTACTGAGAGCTTTATAAGCCAGTAAGGAAATCTTGAAATCAATTCCAAACGAAATAGATAGCCATTGCAATGATGCTGAAAGAGGTGCAAGTTGTGCTCGCTTTCTTATCGTATGTGTTGTTACTCTTGACTGCAAAATCTTGACTAGTTGCAATCTGTCTATTGTGGTTTCTGGTACCTTCTAAACAAAGCATTGCATTGGTCGAGATGTGAAAAAAACAACACCATGGGTCGGTTTCTTAGGATTCTGCAGCATGAGGAGAAAGCTAAGGTTTGCGGGTTCTTAAATTAAAAAAAAGTGTGATTTTTTTTTGTTTGTTTTTTTTTTCTATTTTATAAAGTGTTAATGTTACATCGGGAAGTACACCTAAATATACACTCAGAATTTTTCTAGTACAGCCAAATTCCCTGTCCTAATACAACCTCTGTTTCTTAACCTACTAATAACCTCAACAATAAGGATTTCTGCTTTTTTTCTTCATTCAGTTTTATAAATTTCGTTTCCTTCAGTTAATAGTACAGGATTGACAGGTTGTAAGCTCATGGAAGCCAATTCAAGTCGATTCAATTCTCTTAACTAAGTTGTAATGGCGATGGATATTATATAAAATGCATTTATTTATGTATGTATGGATATATGCGAAGCAAGCATGCAAGAAAAGTGCTGAAATGTTATGATTTATTATTTGTACATTTATTGTTGCTCTTATTTCCTTCATATATATTCATACATACAGATATAAATAGAATTGGATCATTTCACCTGACTGGTGTACTCGCTCCTCCATCACACTGGTCCTTCACGATTTTTGACCTGTGCCTTTTTCCTAGGTTGGGGTAATGGTGGAGGTTGTTCCTCCTCATCGTCTATTGGAGGTGGTGGAGGCCGAGCGCGTTGCTGGTTCCTGGGTCTAGTTTCCGTCTGACACGGGACTTCCTGGGCAGAAACATCATCATAGGGTTCTGGAGGTGCTGGCTGGCCTCTTGCTGTTTGCTTCAATTTTTGTTGACCAGGAGGTGGAGCGGTGTTGAGGTAGTTCAGTCGGTACTCTTCTTCGTCTTGGAAAGGATACAGGATTTATTATTATTATTATTATTATTATTATTATTATTATTATTACAGAACATATATATCCTTCATGAATTAATAAAGTCACAGAAATGTAGATATGGCAGTTAGCCAAACATCTGATTAAAGTACATCTATATTTTCATCAGACTGTTTCTTTCTATAAATTACTCAGTAAGCATTTATAAATGATCTTCATTATGTTATCATTATGTTAGTGTTTTACCGTACACTTTCTCGTTATCTTTTGGAGCTGTCTGATATATATATATATATATATATGTATATATATAAACAAAATTACATAAATACCCTGAGTTTGCTATTTTCATGATGATGAACAGAGCACTGGTATCACAATAATAAGCAATTATTTATTTATAAAATTACTTAACTCTTTCATGTATGGTTTTCACACTTGTGAAATATAAAGATGATAGAAATATACAACATGATAGAAATATATACATATGAACCACCCCAATGTTATATACACCATTATCCTGATGTTTATTACTTTATTAAGTGGTGTTCCTCCCAATCCAACATGGTGAGGGTGTCAGATAGGCATTTCTGTCTAAAACTTCTATACAATAAGGTCAAAGTCAATGTTTACTTTTGGACATCAAAGTATTTTTATTTAAATATTGAATATAATATTTTAGACCTAAAATGTTGCAAGTTGCAAGGTTGCAATAATGTTTCCTTTTTCTATTTTCCATGTTACTTCTCTGTCCTTTGACGCCTGTTAAATTCAGTTGATTTTTAGTGATTTTTAGAAAACAGTTAAAGTTATTTTGAACGTGCATGTCATTATTGAGATATTATTGGATGTTTCGTCATTTTTGCATGAAACTGTTCATTTAAAAGTAGGAAACCAGCACACTTTTCACATCAAAAAAAAAAAAAAAGTGCTTTGGCACCCCTCACCTGCTTTAAACACCTGTTGAGTTGATATTTAAAAAAAAAAAGCTACTTTCTTTTTCAGAGGAAAAGCCTCTAAAAAGTAGTTCAGAGCGCTTGGCATAAAGTAGGCCAGCAAACATTACAAGTTATATGTGCAATAGTCTTTTTCTTATTTCATACTTGTACAAATAACCTGGAAACTTTGTAGAACATGATAAAATGATAATAATAAAAAATAATTGCTTAAGCCATAGCCTCACCAAAGTGTATTATGTGGCTTATATTATGAGTTTATATTGGCCTCCTGTTAGTCATTTTATATACCACCTGTCCATAACTCAAGGCCCGCATGCCACATACAGCCCCCTACATCGTTTCATTTGGTCTGTGAAAAAAAGACTATAGATAAAAAAAAAAAACTATGGACTATAGACTGTGAAAAAAAAGACTACAGACTATAGTAGACCTTATAAGACGATAGTATCTACTCCTCAACATTTTTACACTATCTAGAATATCTGATCTGATAGCGACCGGCATTGCACAGTGAGCACGGGTTCACATTTCACAGTGCTGGAACGCTGGATAAAATCAGCGTCTGTGTGCTGAGTTTGAAATAAGTCACACTCACTTCTAAAAGGCATTCAGAAACATGTCGGTTGTTGGCGGTGGCGTAACCAGGATGAGGAAGTATCCTAAATAAAATCGTGATTGTTTTTCGAGCCGACACGCTACGCATTTTAGGTATAGCAGGAGCAGTGATGGGCCAAATTTGTCATTTACTCATTTAAGGCACAATCGACCATGGCCCATTCTCGCCATATTAATAATGTTCCCATAAAATAGCTTTACGACAGTTGCACTTACATGTTTGTAACAGGAGAAGATTAAAGCTTATCTTTTAAATCTATTTTGCTTTTCCTCCTACTGCAGTAAATCTCCGTATCTCTATGCTTCTAGTGTAGCTATCTGAATAGTAGCTTTCAAACAGAAATAGAAAAAAAGTGTATGATTAAAAAATGAATGGTTAATCCTCTTTCTCAACAGAGCGGCTCATAGCTAATATAATGTGATTAAACAAAGGAATGCATTCGTAACCAAAACCATTAATCCGTATAATAACTGTTATCTCCTTAAAAAAGCGTACACTTAAATATTTCTATTAGCGCTTCTTTTTCCTAGTAATGTCCTATTCTAATTTCATAGCCTGTGGTTAGTGGTGTAAATCAGAAACAAACAGAGTGTGTTATATAAGTTACGATAATAATAATAATAATAATAATAATAATAATAATAATCATAATAATAACAGTCTTAGATTACATCCCACCAGCGTCTCACAAAAATTCTGTTGTGGTCTGGGCAGAATCTGAGTTTGACCCCCGTGTAATAGACACTCACCAATGCCCTTTCACTCCACCCCCATTTCAGTTAACACATAAAAAAGTCCAGTGAGTGCCAGTTCTGTGGGTGGAAATGCCATGTAGAAGAGAGAGGTCTTAGAAGAATAGGCAGACTGGTTTGAGTTGACAGGAAGGCTGTGGTAACTGAAATAACCACTCTTTACAACCGTGCTGAGCAGAAAAGCATCCCAGAACACAAAACATGCCAAACTTTGAGGAGAATGGACTACAACAGCAGAAGACCACATTGATTTTGAAAAGAAAGACCAGGCAATGTTTTCTTGGCCTCTCTCATCAACAGGCTGTTTTCATGTGCAGAACTGTCTCTCACCGGAAGCTTTTTTGGGTTTCACACCATTCGGTGTAAACTCTGTATGCATGATAATCAAACCTGAACCAGCCCATCTGCACCAACAACCATGCCACAGTCAACGTCACTGAGATCACATTTTTTCCCCGTTCTGATGTTTGATGTGAACATTACTGAAACTCTTCCCCTGTATCTGCATTATTTGTCACATGATTGTCTAAATGGATAATTGCATGAATGAGCAGGTATATAGGCGTTCCTACTAAATTGGACCATAAGTATATATCTTAATAACAAAGTAAGTATAATGCTCTTATTAAATAAAAAAAGCCTACACTATCGCTGAAAGAGATGTCATGACAATCCTTGCTAATGCTAACTCTAACTGAACTCCACTGGCTACTGTAGGTACTGGGGCGGAGCTTTGTGTGCATGGGGGAAAATGGTGGGCCGGCTCAAAGAGTAGAAATATTGTTCCAGTGTTGGTGAATTTCATCTACTTAACTGCCAGAGACCTAATCTTGACAAATCTCGATGAAGCTTGTCTAATGCTCCTTTAAAACGGGATGTTGAGTCGAGACACACATAGCGGTTTTACACTCAAAACAGCTGTCTGGAGCTTTAATCCATTCATACAGTAATACTGTATGTGAAAACTAATTGTAAAGAGAAATCTGATTTGATGTATTAAGGCTTCCTTTAGAATGCATGACCCAAAGAGAATAGCTGGAAATTGTGTTTCATGTTTTAATTTTGGACTATGTACAGTCATTCACTAAATAAACTATTTTTTCCAATTAAAAAGTAATTACAGGAAATAATAATCATTTCACAAAATCTAAGCCTGAACTTACCTCGCTGTCGTTTCTCTTTGCGTTTACAGGCACGACAGGCAACAGTCACCAGCACAATTATCAGTAACACTACGAGACCTCCTCCACCAGCTAAGATGCCCACCATGATCCAAAAGTCAAAGCCAAAGAGTGTAGCAGGCTTGAAACCTGAGCAACATTCCAATCATTATCTTTCATTAATAAGATTACATAGCATACTCACAGATCATAATATAATCAAATCAAGATAAAAAAAAAATTTTAAGCGCCAAAATAAAGATGCACGAAAAATACTTACATGCTTCTTCCACTGGATCACTTGTGCTTTTATGAAATGGATTCTGTGCCGTACATGTATACTTTGATTTGTTCTCCTCGATATTTATTGAGAAGTTTAACTGACTTTTCTTTAAATCTTTCCCATTTTTGTGCCAGCTGAAAGATAGACCTTTGTCACCTTCAACATCACACCTGAAGTAAACCTCCTCATCCTGACATGTAATATTCACTCTTGGCTTGGGGACTTTTGCTGGTAAAAGGGAAGGACAGCATCATGAGTATATTCATGCCATATTCAACATTATAAATCATTTCACATGTGTTTTCAAAAGTAAATATTAAGCATTATTTTAAAATTAAATAATATTGCAGATAGTATTGCAGATATTGGAGATATGGTGTAAGAGATCTAAATTTGTCATGTGAATAAGTATAAATTTTCATCACATCCTTTAAAAGTGAGAAAGATATTTTCAGTAAAATAGAATTTATAATCCCAAATGTCTTACCATAAACACAGACGATTTCTGAGTAAGATGTTATTTTTTTGCCGTTCACATCAAAAGCCTCAACACTGTATGTCCCAGAATCGTTCAGTTTCACACGTTGGAGCTCCAGGAACTCATTTTTCACGATCCCTGGTCCCTCTTGTTTCTTATTCCTTTTGCTGACTAGTATTTTATTATCTTTTTTTATAGCGAATCGATCATCATCCTTCAGCTGCCTGTCAGCCAGTTTAAAGGTGAGACTGTCTCCTTCTAATTTCTTGGTCTGACATGTGCTACAGTCTGTGGATAAAAATTGTACAGACATTTTAAAGCCATTTAAATTCATGTATGTATATATTACCATCAAACACAATGAAACGTTTAATGCATGACACACAAACACAAAAATATTTCTGATGAATTCTAGAAACTAGAAACCATTACTATTGTCTGGAAACACTAATCACAATCTTAATCACAACCTCATTGCAGAATAACGTGAAAAAAAATCATTGATGCTAAATAACTGTTAAAATATATTCACTCAATGTCACAATACATATTTGCATACTGAAAACGCTGTAGTCATATCTACAATTCAAATAAAGACAAATTAGAGCACAAAGACCAATCAGGTATGGTGATTAACCAAAAAATTAAACTGATTATTGATTGATTAATGACTAATGACCTACCTCTTAAGGTAAATAGAGTCAGGAAACAGAGAAATAAGGCTGTAACACTGCCCTGGTTGTTCATTGTTCTTCTAAAACATTTCTCTAACAAATGGAGGAAACGGTTTCAGTTTCCGGTGTTGAATTGGAGGTGTGTGCTCTTAAGTGTACAAAGAGTAGCGCAGATTGCATTTTAGTCTTAAAAGCAGAAATGCATATTGCTGACTCCAACAAACTTGCCTTATAAGACAAACAGGCATAAAAAAAAATGATAGTGTGTTGCGAGAGTGACTCTAGAGTTTAACCTTTAAGATGGGCTCAGCTTACAATAAAAGTGTATGATGTGGAAACAAAGAGAAAATAGAAACACTTCTGCATCTGAATGCAAAATGGCACTGTCACATCGCTTCGTATGTAATGTTAGCTAGGCTTTCAAATATCAGATGTGAGAGGTTTGAAATGATTAATCATTTACTGCTCTTCAAAACACAACCACATGTGGTTGCTATCAAACTGACACACCAACAGCAAAGAAAATTAATTTGTACTATTTCTATTCATTTCTGTTCATTTCTTAAAGAAACAGGGGTCTAAAGGGGTTTCATGACCATGGTCAGGATTCAGACCCAGCAAAATATTTCACTATATATATATATATATATATATATATATAGTATTAAAAATATAAAAGAAAGTGCTAGTCTGTTCTCTGTTCTCGCAAGTGAATGCATGTTAAGGTAAGCATGGATTTAGCAAAACATTCATCTGATGCAGAGAGGGTAATGTATGAGAGATTCCTCTCATTTGCTCATGCTCATTTGTACCTCTTGACTGTTTTCATTCAGCCATGTCAGTTGCTTATCAGGTGTTATGCCCTATGTTGCATCCCCTTGCATCAAATGCCTCCCCCTCTCGGGAGCATGCGCCTATATCACTACATCAACAGAATGTTGCGAAAGCAATGATGGTTACGAACTAGATTTAAAAAGGAAATCTGTCTTTTAACTATCGTATTTTTTTATCCTGTTGTAAACAATGTTGGTTTGCCTGTAACAAGCATAATATTAATAATAATATTATAAGAAGTTAATCTCAAATACTCAGTAAGCTAAACCGTCCACTCTCTTAGTGCTTCCGTGCTAGTGTTTTCTAGCACTCTTAAAGTTCTCTTAAATTGGGATTACATCCATGAAACTTACACACATGACTTATTTTAGTCCCTAATACTGGGTTTAAATAGCTTTTTATGTTTGGGAAATCAGAAAAATTCCCGTCTTAGATTTGGCTGGACTGCTATTGCATCCATTATTTTAGTCATCAACATATCAGTCATCATCAATGCATGGTCAATAATCGATCATAAATGCATAGGACTCATCACTCTTTTAATTAGAATTAAAATTTAGAATTAGAATTAGAATTTTACTGCTAGTAAAACCTATTATTTGTGCAGGTACAGGCAATCTGTGTCTGCAATCATTTCCGACCACAGGACCACTTTTAGCTGTTTTGTTTTAGGGTACATACCGCCTAAGCCTCACTGAGGTGTAAAATATCTAGCAATACAGCATGGATTCATCTCAGTGCAATATATAGCATGTCAGTAATACTTTATTAGGACCACTTGTACACCTGCTCATTCATGCAGTTATCCAATCAGTCATTTAGGTGACAGTGGCACAGTGCAGATACAAGTGCTTCAGTTAATGTTCACATCAATGTCATTTCAGTGGCTTTGACTGTGATATGGTTGATGGTGGCAGATGAGCTAGTTTGAGTGTTTCAGAAACTGCTGATCTTTCATGATTTTCACATGCACCAGTCTCTAGAGTTTACACAGAATGGTATGAAAAACAAAAAAAAAATAAAAAAAAAACATTCAGGAAGCAACGGTTCTGTAATTAGAAACTTCATGTTGATGAAATAGGTCAGAGGAGAATGTCCAGAGCTGACAGGAAGTCTACAGTAACTTAAATAACCAGCCTTTACAACCATCTTGAGCACAAAAGAGAAGCATGTCAGAATGCACAACATGCTAACCATTATTATTAATATTATTATTATTTATATATATATATATATATAGCTTACAATTGGGACTAAAAAAAGTTAGGTCTCTAAGATTCATGGACATAACAACAATATAGCCAAATTTAAGAGAGGTTGTATTTATGGTTTTTAGCATTTTCATAGAGTTAAACACATAATCATGTGATCAGTATCATGCCCCCTGAATGTTATATTTTACTTACGTAGTTTATATGTTTATATTTGCATATGCCTATTTTTGGTATACATAGCTTTGCAGAGCTGATCCGCTTTGTGTGTATGTTTTTATTAAGAGATTTTTTTTCTTATAAAGACATTTCCAGCCAGGGTCTACTAGCACTCGGGCATGTACACTTGTGATAGTCAAATATAAATGAACTTCTTTGGTAATAAACATATTGTCAGTGCCCTCTTGTGGTCATTTTTTTCCCACAATTACTCACAATTGAGTTAAAACTCAAATCAGTACCAAACCCCTTAAGGTATTTATTTATTTTATTTATTTTTCTTTTTTAGAATAACTATGACAACTGGGCCAGTCAGGGGTGGACTTTCAGGGTTGTGGGGGCCCCTGGGCTTGGACAATTGTTGGGGCCCTAAACCCTACATCATGCTGTGAAACTATACCTGCTCCAACCAGACAAATGCAAGGCTGCTATAACTCAAA
>CM040986.1:20709182-20736013 GCA_022985145.1 Pangasius djambal | reverse complement strand
GTGAGTCATCTTTGGGCAATCCTCCAGGAGGCTTGGAGTAATATATCAAGTCAATGTTTGAATAAACTGACTGCTCGGATGCCTAGTGTTGTCCCTTATTATCAATGCAAAATGGTCACTAACTAAAGAGGATTTATGCTGATATTGCCCAAAAACCCTATTTTGTTCAGGCGTTTCCAAACTTTTGGAGGGCAGTGTACCTAGCCTCTCTAACATGTTAATTGTATTTGATTACCATTATCTATTTCTCTATCACTATTAATTATTAATGATGATAATTATTCAAAAATATATTACATGATCACTACAAACATGAGGTTTAAATGCTCTAATTGCCCAAAATGCCCATTAACTCATATGGGAAAATTAAATAAAATGCCCATTAACTCATGCAGGGAATTTAGACATTAACTCATGCAGGGAATTTAGATCATTGTTTTAAGCATAGAGGGGGCTTTGGGTCAGACTTTTTTATTTAGGTTTTTTCCTTCAGATTGTGCTGAGATTTTGATGCCTCAAAAATGTTGAACATCTTAAACAGTACAGTATACAATATGATATGGTCCTTTTAAGGGTGACAAAAGGATTTAAAAAATCCCAAGTCGTACAAACAACTAAAACAAAATCAGGTAAAGAAAACTTTTATTTGAGTAAGTGCTATAACTTACCATTTCAATGGTGCTTTAAAATACAACATGGTTTTAAAGAGACTAATAAATACCGTCTAGAGGAGCAATGATGCATCTGCAATCATTTTAGGTGGAACAACAAATTCAAATAAGAAGCACAGAAATGCAACAGAGGCAGTGGATGCAGATGAAATGAACTGAAGCTGCAAACAGAGAAATGAAGCCCAATCACCAGGTAAGTAAAGTAGGGAAGGTAAAGTAGTCGAGACAAAATAGCTGAAACAGCAAAAGGCAGACTCTGTTTCATTATATTTATTTGGCACCTTCATGAACTAATCTTAAAAATCCATTTAGATGCCTATTTCAGTGTAGAAATTAAATGTTTGTGTTGTTACTTTTGCCACTTTGCCAACCATGCATCATTGTGTTTTGATTTTTAATTGATTAATCATTTCAATCCTCTCACATTTGTTATGGTCAAGCTTCCTTTTCAGCTAACATTACATATTTCCTAATGGAAAGAGAGGTGACCATACCCTTTTGCATTCAGACACAGAAGTGTTTCCATTTTCTCACTGTTTCCACATCATACACTCTTACTGGGAGCCGAGCCCACCTGAAGACGGAGACATTCAGCCATGTTCAGGGACAGAAATGCATCCCGTGCTATATTTTGCATGAACACACCTCCAACTCAAAACAGAAAACTGAAACTGTTTTGTGCATTTGTCACTGAAATTCTTTAAAAGAATGATGAACACCAAAGGCAGTGATACAGCCTTATTCCTCTGTTTCCTTCTTTCTTTCTATTAGGTAGGTCAAGATTTTCTGTTTCAATAATCAATCATTTTAGTTTTTTAGTTAAGCCCCATATCTGACTGGTCTTGGTGCTCCAATTTGTCTTGATTTGAACCGTACATATAAATACAGAGTTTTCAATAGTGAAATCTGGCTCTTATGTACTTACTGTATTGTGACATCAAGTGAGGTTTTTTTGCTTTAATCATCAATACACTTCCACCAGCCTGGATTGACCAGCCATGGATTCATGCTGTTGGCACCAAATTCTGACCCTACGATCTGTGTGCTTCTGCAGAAATCAAGATTCATCAGACCAAGCGATGTTTCTCCAGTCTTCAGCTGTCCAGTTTTGGTGATCCTGTGCCCACTGCAGCCTCAGCTTTCTGCTCTTGGTTGACAGAAATGGAAACTGACATGGACTTGCAGGAAGTGGTAGCTCAGCAGTTAATACGTTGGCCTTCTGATCGGAAGGTTGAGCGTTCAAATCCCAGCACCGCCAAGCTGCCACTGCTGGGCCCTTGAGCAAGGCCCTCAACTGCTCAGTTGTATAAATAAGATAATTGTAAGTTGCTCTGGATAAGGGTGTCTTATGCTGTTGTAAGCCATCCACCTCAAGGTTCTGTGATGCTTTTCTGCTCACCACAATTGTATAGAGTGGTTATCTGAGTTACTGTAGCCTTTCTGTCAGCTTGAAACAGTCTGGCCATTCTCTATTGATCTCTCTTATTAACAACACATTTCCATCCATAAAACTGCCACTGAGTTTTTTTTTTCCTTTATTGCACCATTCTGAGTAAGCTCTAGAGACTGTTGTGCATGAAAATCCCAGGAGATCAGCAGTTATCTCTGAAAAATAAAAATATAGCTGAAAGTCTACACTTCGATCACATCTTGATATATATATATATATATATATATATATATTGATATATATTGATATATATGGATTGAATATTGATATATTTGGAGTGAATTTTAATAAAAATTAGAAAATAAAAATAAATAATAAATAAATAAAAAATAGCTAATAAAACATATCATTGTACTGTATGTTCATTTCATTTCTATTTCCCTCTATATTTACAATCATATACATTCTGTTCATTCCTTTACTATATAGCAGAGATCTTTATCTGTGTGTGTAAGTATAAGTTCATTACATCCATGCACATGTACATCACTTATTACATTACTTGGTGATATTTCTGAAATCCCCATTTTTTAAAGTAAAAAAAAAAAAAAAAGGGAACCTGAAGTATTTTTCTATTTTTTAGTATTTTTGTCGTTTACATTGAAAAACTGAAATCTGTGCAGTTGAGTACAGTTATCCCTTCACTCAATTTTAGCACTGTTTTCAGAGTTTGTGGTAATTCTGTTAGAGCTTTGTTGTGAGTTGTGGACACTGTTGCCAGCTCTGTGGGTTTCTTGACAAATTGGGCTCATCTGAAAATGCAATCTTGGTTGAAACTATAGGGTCACAAGTCAACCTTTGTTGTTGTTTCGGGGGTTACTTTCAGAATTTATCATGGCTGCCAAAAAAATAAATGAACAAACAGCTGAAAAGCAAAAAAAAAACAATTGTCATATCAGTTTATATCGATGTGTGTGTTAAATACCTGGCAATCTAACAAGACACACACACACACACACACACTTGGTATAGGCTACAGCTGACAGAGTGAGAGAGAGGAAAGAGAAAGTGGGTGGCGGGTTTGATATCACAACATCGGTTGAAAGCCTTCGTCCTGACACACAATTCTAAATTGAAAGGTCGAACATGTGCAAGTCAACATTAGCAAAACCGTTTCAAATAATTTTAAATGGAAAGCATAAACACAAGCTGACTAATGGAAGAAAAGAGAGAGAGTTTGATGAAAAGAGTTCAGGAGAGTGTGTATGTGTGTGAGAAAGAGAGACAGAGAGAGAGAGAGAGAGAGAGAGAGAGAGATACACAGAAGGTGAAGAGAAAGTTGGCTAACTAGCTAGTAGCTTAAACAGCTAATAAGCCAGGTAAATGGGGAAAATATAAAGATGTAAAGACTGGTTGTGGGAAAAAAGGGGCTGAGGAAATGGATAAAAAGTGTCCTAAATGAAAATAGTAAATACTACTAATGTAAAATAGGATGGGAAGGTGGAGAGAGGGAAAAGTGAAGGGATATAATGGGTAAATGAATGGATGCATGCGCTCGCTGATGATATGCATATGCCTACATTTGATAAAAGAAGCAAACATATGCAAGATGTTATATGGAAAGTATGAAATCTATGATTTAAATTATCGCTGAGTAATTTAACGCGAACCAAAAAATGTTGCAATTGTCTTAATGTTACACTTTAATTAGTATATTCGTATATTTCTATTGTTATAAAATATGCAATCCTATTGTGTTCTTTTAGGTTCCTATGTTCCTGTTTCACTGTGTAAAAGTTGCTATATAAAAAAATACCCCATTATCTCGGGAGCATGTGCCTATATCACTATATCAACTAAAACTGCAAAAGCTATCACGATTTTAAATCAGATTTTTAAAAAAAAAAGGGGGGGGGGGCATTTAAGGCAGGCTGCTTACATCCAATATTTCAAGCATCATCAATGCAAGATCAATAATCATTCAATACATGATCAATAATCGAGCATCCACAGTGCATAGGACTCATCACTCCTTTTATTAGAATAAATTACTATTGGTTCCACATTTTATTTGTACAAGTACAAATGTATTTTTGATAGACTTCAAAGCACTATTGTAAGTCGCTCTGGATAAGGGCGTCTGCCAAATGCCGTAAATGTAAATGTAAGTACAGACATTCTGTGTTTGACATCAGCGATCAGTTTCCAACCACAGCTACGTATTTTTTAACCACTTAACCATCATTGACGTATAAAGCTCCAGCAAGACAGATACCCAATCAGAAAATCATGCCGCTTATCTCAGTGAATGATCTCACTTTACTTGGTAAGAACTCACACAGAATTGTATCTTGTATGATAAGAAAAAACATGTCGCTAATCTCTCATCTGTTTTGTCTTCACGCTCCATCAACATTTCTTTTTTATTTTTTTTATTTTATTTTTTTTTATAAAATATTGAGTCGCATTCAGTGGTGGACATTAATGTGGTACACGTAATTCGGTACTGTACCACATTTGTAACTGGGAGACATTAGTGGGATGCGTGTGTGTGCGTGCGTGTGTGTGTACATTTGAGAGAAAAATTAGAGATTAAATTGGCAAAAAATAAATAAATGGACCACAACACAAAACAAATTGTGAAAGTGTGAAATCGTCCAAATTAAGAGTTGTCATATATTACAGTATGTAAGAGAAGATGCACAATATTGTAGAACATGTTCTTGAATGTCAGAATTTCCACCTTAGCGTGGAGACATCCTGCCATGTTTCGTCGTGGCATGTTTTGTACATCTGCTTTTAAGTCCTGCCTTTTGCATTGACACACCTCCAACTCAAAACGTAAAACGGAAACTCTTTCCTTCATTTATCACTGATTTTTTTTTAGAAGAAGGATGAACACCCAGGGCAGTGTTACAGTCTTAGTCCTCTGTTTCCTGACACTATTTGCCTCAACAGGTAGGTCAAGATTTTCCAATTAGTCTTTATTTGAATTGTAGATGTGTATGAGTGCGGAGTTTAGAATAGTAAAATCTGCCTCTTATGTACTTACTCTATTGTGACACTGAGTGAGGTTTTTTATCAGTTACTTAGCATCAGTGATTTTATTAAGTTTGTGATTACTGTTTCAAGACAGTACTAGTGGTTTCTAGTAAAAATTCGTTTGTGTGTTTGCATGTGTCAAGGATTAAGATATTACATTGTTTTGGACTGTCAATTTTAAGTGAATTTCATTATGGCTTTAAAATGTCTGTACAATTTTTATCCACAGACTGTAGCACATGTCAGACCAAGAAATTAGAAGGAGACAGTCTCACCTTTAAACTGGCTGACAGGCAGCTTAGAGATGATGATCGATTCGCTATAAAAAAAGATAATAAAATACTAGTCAGCAAAAGGAATAAGAAACAAGAGGGACCAGAGATCATGAAAAATGAGTTCCTGGAGCTCCAACATGTGAACCTGAGCGATTCTGGGACTTACAGTGTTGAGGTTTTTGATGTGAACGGCAAAAGAATAAAATCTTACTCAGAAATCGTCTGTGTTTATGGTAAGACATTTGGGATTATAAATTCTATTTTACTGAAAATATCTTTCTCACTTTTAAAGGAATGTGATGAAAATTTACAATTACTGTCATGATAAATTTAGATCTCTTACACAATATCTCCAGTGCAATATTATTTAATTTTAAAATAATGCTTAATATTTACTATTGAAAATACATACATGTGAAATGATTTATAATGTTGAATATGGCATGAATATACTCATGATGCTGTCCTTCCCTTTTACCAGCAAAAGTCCCCAAGCCAAGAGTGAATATTACATGTCAGGATGAGAAGGTTGACTTCAGGTGTGATGTTGAAGGTGACAAAGGTCTATCTTTCAGCTGGCACAAAAATGGGAAAGATTTAAAGATAAGTCAGTTAAACTTCTCAACAAATATCGAGGAGAACAAATCAAACTATACATGTACTGCACAGAATCCAGTTCATAACAGCACAAGTGATCCAGTGGAAGAAGCATGTATGTATTTTTCATGCATTTCCTTTTTCAGCAGTTTCTATATGGATCTTAAACAATTATCTCTTGAACTGATGATATTATGCTACGCAAACTTATTAATGAAAGATAATGATTGGAATGTTGCTCAGGTTTCAAGCCTGCTACACTCTCTGGCTTTGACTTTTGGTTGATGCTGGGCCTCTTGGCTGGTGGAGGAGGTCTCGTACTGTTACTGATAATTGTGCTGGTGACTGTTGCCTGTCGTGCCTGTAAACGCAGAGAGAAACAACAACAAGGTAAGTTCACTCATGACAATTGTGAAATGATTATTATTTTCTATAAGGATTTTTTTTTTTCAAATCATTCAAATTATTAAACATTATACACTTTCCAAAATTAAAACATGAAACACAATTTCCAACTACTGATTTCGTTTTACAATTAGTTTTCACATACAGTATTACGGTATGAGTGGATTAAGTGAAAGCCAAGTTATAAAGCTAAAACCACATGCAATTTAGGCTCATACTGATTTATGAGAATGGTCAAGGATGCTAACACTGACCAGTTTATTCTTTGTAATGAGCTCCCATTAGTTTTCCAGCTGTCTGTCAGAATCATTCTTAGCTAGTTAGCTTTGTTAGCTGCACAGGAGTCGAAAGAGCAATGTCACAAATTGCACGTCCATCCCACCCAAAAGTAATACATTTTTACACCTTGGAAAAGTGCTACCAATATTTATTCTAGTTTGACTGCATTTCTCCTTAATTTTTTTATAGCACAGTTTGATTTTTTTGAAATTCAGACATTTGTCTTGAAGCCACTCCAGCCTTGTTTCGGCACTGGGTCACTGAGATAATTGTTGTAATACAAGATGTCGCTTCATGTTTTCTTCAAGGACCTCACTATATTTGGCTGCATTCTTCCTTCCCTAAATTCCCAACCAGTTTCCTATCCTTTCCACTGAGATGCACCCGCATAGTATGATGCTGGAATCACTATGCTTCTCTGTCAGGATGGTATTAGCCAGTTAATGATCAGTACCTGGTTTTCCTCAGATGTAGTGCTTGGAGTTCAGCCCAAATTTTGTCTCATCAGACAGGAAAATCTTTTTCTTCATGTTCTTGGGGTCCTTTAAGTGCCTGCCATATACCTATTACTGGATAGTTGCTTCCATCTATCCACTCTACCATAAAGACCTGATTGATGGAGCATTTCTCTTTGGGACACAATACTCCAATACTTACACAATACAACTATGATGTCTGGTATCGTTAGCTTTATGTACAGTGAAATATTTACATATGTACAGTATAGCAAGCATAAAGCTTCTATACACAAGTCAGAAAGATAGCATAAAGCTGCAGAATACTTATGCTGCATTCACGAAAAAAAAGGGAACAGGTAAATTTCTGACTTCCCAGTAGGAAAGATCTGTATGAATGGCTCTTCAACTCATAATTCCTACTTGAAAAGTCAGAGTTTATCGAGAGATTTAAGGTTTTTAAGCAGTCTTTTGAGTTTCTGTTTATATTTGAAATGGCTAAATACTGGATGATACTTTAATAATTGATATGTTAACTCACTTTCTGTGAGATCTTTTGATCAAACTGCTCTTTAATGTAGTTTTTGGTGCTGTTAACAGTGAATTATCACATCCACTTTAAAAATTAAATAACTCTTTAATTCCAGTTTGAATCCAAAGATTACATCAAACCTTAATGATGCCTTACAATCATTACACCCAAGTAGAACTTGATTGATTAAATGTTTAAAAGTAGCAGGGGAGTTCTGCATTCCAAACGGCATCACAGTATATTGAAGAAAGTTACTGGGTGTAACCAAAACAGAAATGTCAGATGATGCTCGGTTAATGGAACTTGCCAATAACCTTTCAGTAGGTTTAACTTGGTGACATACCCGCATTGTCAGCGCAGTCATCAATATAAGGAAGATGGAAAGAATCAGGTCAACTGATAGTATTTTCTTTTCTATAATCCATACAAAATGGGCTGTCCCACCTGTTCTCCTGGGAACTAACAGACAAGGTGAAATCCAAACACTGGAATTATGAACTGCAAAACCATTAATGATAATTCTGAATCTTCTTCTGCATGAGTATAAACTTAGCTGGATTGACACTGTGTACATGGTGCTTAATTGGAGGATAGCCCTGCACATCCATATCATGCATAAGAACACGTATTTGTGTATCTATATCTAAGAATATCTTAACCAACAACTTTTTAAAATTCTCAATCTCAGATCATTACAATCTCTTTCAGGAAGATGAGAAAGGTAAGACCACAAATCACCTAAAACCTCAGTTAGACAGAGTTAGGCACATGGAACAGAGTACATGAGTAAGGAAGACAGGACCTTACATATACCCGACTGAACCTGTCTGGAATCATAGGGCTTCAATATGTTGACAATGCAAACTAGTTTTCCATTTCCTATCAGGGGTTTGGACTACATATTCAGTTTCCCCAAGCGTTGACTCAATTTGATATGTTCCTGAAAGTCTAGCTTGCAAAAATGTACCAAGAAGAGGAAGCAAAACTAAAACTAAGGCTGGTACCTTGCAGGCTTGTTATAGTGGGCTTTTATTTTTGACTGAGCAGAGGACAGGGAGGACTTAGCATTAAACAAGCCTGAATGCAAGCACTCTTTGAACTGACATAATCAAGCAGCAAATTTCTGGCAAACTGACATCCATTCATCTAAAAAAAAAACCTGTACCCCGAGGGGTCCTCGTACTGAATGTCCATATACTCAGCCTGGCTAAATAAACAACAAATAAAGCTATGATGCTTTCATCTCAGTCTTTGCTTGACTCAACACAATACTTTTAGTTCATATATTTCTGAGTTTGACTAAATCATTCTATTGCTCTTTGGGATTCAGGGTGGTATGCACTCAATACACTATTCTTTGCAGAGTTGCTGCAGTACTTGTGTAAAAATCTTGACATAAAGTTTGAACTTTGGGCTGTTTGTACAACCTTTGGAAACCCAAAAGTAGGAAATAAATTGAATAATGCTTGGAAGATGGACTTTGCACAAAAACTGCAGAGTGGAATAGCTTCTGGATATCTAGTAGTGGCGCACATAAATGTCAACAGATGCAGATGACCAGATTTTGATTTAGGCAAAGGACCAAGATAATCAATAAGTACAAATTTAAATCGCTCTCCCATAGTGGGTATGGGATGTAATGGAGCAGGAGGTAACATGTGATTAGGTTTTCTACCTACCTGGAATATATGACATGACTTACAATGTTGGACAACATCATTTATGCCTGATAACATTATTTATGCCTAAATATCCAGCCAAACAGTGATCAATAGCAAGTGTTAATATGCAGGGGGGCAGCGCTCTCTTCCACCCTCAATACCACGACTGAGGTGAGACCCTTGAGCAAGGCACCGAACCCCCAACTGCTCCCCGGGCGCTGCAGGAAAAATGGCTGCCCACTGCCCCGGGTGTGTGTTCACTACTGTGTGTGTGCACTTGGATGGGTTAAATGCAGAGCACAAATTCCGAGTATGGGTCACCATACTTGGTCACAAGTCACCTCACTTCACTCATATCCACTTCCTGATAAACACACCCTGATCTAGGAGAGCTTTCCAGATTCCGAAACATATGTAACTGTACAGGCAGGAAATACCAATGGAAACTGCTGATATAAATCATTCTCTTACACAGTTAGAGGAAGCTTATATGTTACTTCAGGAACAAGAAATACTTTACTTTTACTCCACCAGCTCAATCAGTTCCCAAGATAAAAGACACACCCTCAATTTAAAGTTGCACACTGTCCTGCCAGAAATTTAGGTGAGAGAAAACAAACACGCAATCTTTGAAAGAGAGAAAGTCAACTTTCTTTACTCAGGATCCTGTTTCATACAATTCAATTCAATTCAATTTTATTTGTATAGTGCTTTTAACAATGGACATTGTCTCAAAGCAGCTTTACAGAACATAAGAAACAGAAAAACATACAAACAAACAAAACATGCAACAGTCCTAGATGTTAGGCAAAATGATCCCTAGTGAGCAAGCCTGAGGCGACTGAGGCAAGGAAAAACTCCCTTAGATGATATGAGGAAGAAACCTTGAGAGGAACCAGACTCAAAAGGGAACCCATCCTCATTCGGGTGACACTGGAGAGTGCAAGGGTTGGCAGCATTGCTTTAAATGCCCAAATCCTCACGAGGCAGAAACCGGCTGGAGCTGGTCCATCTCTGGATGCCTCAGGATCCTCGTAGGGTTGGCCTCTGTCTACCTGAGCTGGCACAATCTCTATGTGCCTCGGGATGGGTAGAAGAAGGGAAACAAGTAGAAAGGAATTAGCGTAGCTGCTGTTCATAATATTAGCAAGCACTAAATCAATGTATTAAGTGTATGCTTGGCTAAAGATATATGTCTTTAATCTACGCTTGAACTGGGAGACTGTGTCTGAGCCCCGAACACTGTCAGGAAGGCTATTCCAAAGTTTAGGAGCTAAATACGAAAACGTTCTACCCCCTTTTGTAGACTTTGATATTCAACACCGAAGCATATGTAGAAGGCTCTGAAGATAGGGAATTTAGAGCAAAATTATATTCTGTTCAAGACGTGACTATCTGATCAGCTGCACAAAGCCTCTGGGAAAATTGGCCACAAAACATCTGGCATCATTCCTAAAGCTTTGTACAACAAGCATGACAAAAACATCCATTTATCACATGAGGTCAGACAAAAGCTTGCATAACTTTCTTCAAGAATTATCAAGAATCAAGGTTCCTCTTATCATTTTTATCATTTTCTGACACTGCATAAAATTGTATACATAAATTATACTTTGTGGCCTTCAAACAGGAACAGAATGTGTACAGTCGTTTTGTTTCCTCTTTCCACACAAGCACACAGATTGGATCATTACAATTCATGAAACATTTTCAGGCTCATACTCACATTATTTATAACAAAACCAAAGACTGATGATGCATTGATTAACCACAGAATTGATTAATAAAACAAAATCACCACAACACACATGCTGACATTTACCTTTCCAGGAAATATTTCAGAGTGCATATGAACAGAATGAAATGGGACCTAACTACACTGCAATTCTATACATTGAACAACAATGTCATACCCCCAGTATGTCCCATCAGAGTAATTGAGCACACTCTCCAACATAAAAGACTGAGCACCTGCTGTATCTCTTAAAATAATGACCAGCTGTTTATCTTTCGTGTCACTGAACATAGACACAGACACGTAAATCCAGAATCATTGTTGGGAGCTAGGCAATCATCACTGTTATCAGACAAGGGAGGAGACTGAGCTAAAGCTATCTCTTTGCATGAAGGTGACTGCTTCCGACCAGTTTTGTGACAATAAAACCATGAACATGTCTCAGTTGGCCAAGAAGAAGCATCAGGTTTTTGAAGCTCTTTGGAAGCAGGACTGGATTTGCAAATAGGACTGGTCATTCAGATACACTAAGGGAGGCTGTTGTTAAATGCTTCCAAAAATATTAGCTCAGAAAGCTTCTAAAATTATTAGTTTTGTAGCTTTAGACCATTTGTCAAACAGATTTCCCTCAAGTTAGTCATTTTGATGCAAATGTATTGAAGCATTCAATTCAATATTATTTATATAGCACTTTTGACAATGGGCATTGTGACAAAGCAGCTTTACAGAAATCCATACACACATGTAGATTTAGATCCATAATGAGCAAACCAGAGGCAACAGTCAGGAGGAAAGACTCGTGAGACGACATGTGGAAGAAACTTTGAGAGGAACCAGACTCAAAATGGAACCCATCCTATTCTGGGCTACACTGGGTAGTTTGTCTATGAGTCATTACACTTCCACAAGTGTAGACTATAACATTTGACAGTGCTGAGTGCGTTGAGCGGATCTTCAGTGCAAGCACTGGTATTATTTGGGTGCTTCACAGCACCTTCACAGCACCTCCACATAAAAGAAAAATGGTTAACAAAAGGCTTGATTAAACAATCAGGTTTTTAGCCTAGACATAAAGATTGAGACTGTGTCTGAATCCCAAACACTTAATGGAAGGCTATTCCATAACCTATTGGGGGGGCATCATTTAAAAAGAAAGCTCTGCTCCCTGCTTTAGCCTTCATCATTCTAGGTACTAACAAAGAACCTGCATCTTGTGCTCAAAGCACAGGCATGACAGGTTCTAAAAGACCAAAAGTTCACTCAGGTACCTGAGCTTGGAGCTTATTTATGTATCTACTGGAACATGCAGCTAGAAAGGTATTACAATAGTCCAAACTAGAGGCAACAAATGCACACGTGCAGAGCAGCCCATCCTCCTTTCAAACGGCAACATTTTTCGTCTTAATTGAATGGTGGGTCTTATTTGTCTTAATTTATGGATTTGTGGTGGATTTCTTTAATTTTTTTCATATTTAATATTTGCATAATTATTGCCATTATAATGACAAGACTGGGTTTCACAAAATGTTCATGACATTTGTGCATGTAATTGAAATACAGGGTTTTAGCTCAATGATATTCTCAGTCCCTGACCTAGTGAAGAAGCATGATTTTGATAGATACTACAAAGCACTTCTGTTAGTTACTGTAGATCTGTCAGATATTATGAATGTAAATAAGTAAGCAATTTAAACTCAACAGTATAATCCATATATAAAAGTTTAGTAGTCCATGACAATTGGATGATTTGACCCTAATCAGTTGAGGTTTATATTAGTTAGTCTCCTTTTGTGTAAATTTACACACACTCAGGAGCACAACTACAATATGAACATTTTTCTGAAATTATGGGATTTTCATGTATACCAAATTTCTTGTGTAAATGCTCCTATCAATTATTTATGAGTAAATCTATTTGTATCTTTCATAAATGAGGCCCAAATGACAAAATGAAATTTGGGAATATGTACATATTTACATAGATACATATAGGAAAAGTTACATATGTATTTTTTGTATGTGTTATCTTGCACTCCCCTATACTTTGTATCCACTGTATATAGTCTGTGTAGTATATTTATTGTTTGTTACGCACAGTTTTAGGAGCTGCGACATCTCATTTCCCTGTACCTTTGTACCAGTTATGAATGCACATGTGACAAATAAACCTTTGAATCTTGAAAACATTTTAACATTTTAACATAACACAACATAATCATCTGGTAATGATTATTGAGAAATTTATAGAAAAATGTAGATGCAATGCAAATGTAGATGTATTTTACATGTAGATGTATTTTAAAAATTTCCATGACTGTATTTATTCATGAAGGATAAATATATTTTGTATTAATAAATCCTGTGACTTTTCCTATGTAAAGTGGTGTTCCATCTGAGCAACCTCCATACCGCTCCACCTCCTGGTTACCAAAAATCAAAGCACAGCACTAGGGGCGATTTCCACCATCAACCCGACCCAAGGAAAATGGCACAGATCAAAAAGCATGAAGGACCGTTGTGATACTGCCAGGAGAGAATACACCAGTCAGGTAAAATGCACCTGCAACATCCTAAGAAACTGGCCCATGCTGTTGTCTTTTTGCATCTAGACTAATGCTAAATTCATGGCCAAGTGGGAACTGGGAAGGTTCCAAATTCCCAGTAGGAAAGATTATTTTCTTGTGTAAATGCTCCTATTGTAATTCCTACTCATATGGCTCTCCAACTCGTAATTCCTGCTCAGAAATTCAGAAGTTTTTTAAGAGGTCTGACTTTTCTGAGTTGCAATTCCATGATGTCATGTCAACGACATGCTCATAGTAAAAAGTAAGACCAAAAAAAATGAAATGTGATTTAAAGGTCTTTTAAATCTGAGTTTCTGTTTATATTTGAAATTGCTAAATACTGGGTGATACTTTGAGAATTGAAATGTTATTTCACTTTCTGCAAAGTTTTTTTTTTATAAATCAAACTTCAAAATTTCTTTCATGTAATTTTCAGCACTATTAACAGTGAACTAACCACACAACTCTTTAATCCCAGGTTTTTTAAATATATAGCCTAATAATTTTTCTGATATGCAGTTACATAAGCTGCAATGTTGTAAAATAAACTAATAAAAATAGCAAGACAAACTGATACAAACTAAACACTGATCTCATGCACTTCTCCTTCTAATCTTGGGTGCATATTTTTTGCCTGAGGTTTTTATGCTCACTCAGCAGCTAAACATGTGCGCTCACGTGATCGCTGATCATATGTGTGAGAAGAGAGAAAAAGTGGACGATGAGATTAATATCAACTCATCGGTTGATAGCGTTCGTCCTGAATCACAATTCTAAATTGGAAGGTGGGCGATTATGTGCAAGTCAACACTGGCAAAACCATTTCTCATGGAGAGCAGAACACAAACTGAAAAATGAGGAGCGAGATACCATGAAATGGAAAAAGATCCTGAGAATGAGCGAGAGAGAAAATTGGCTAGATGTAATATATGCATGTTATGTTTATGTGTGGTTATGTTCCTATGTTTATGGTAATTGTGTTACTAAATATTATTTAACTAATTGTGTTGGAGTTTTGCTGTGATTTTACATAATCTTTTCATACATCATTTCGAAAAGATTGGTTATGAATTTGGAAAATACTAAGAAATTTCTTAAACCTCTTATTATTGTAATTGCTGTAAAAATGGACTTATAGAATGCTACTCAGGCTAACATCTCAATATGCAGTGAATTTTATTTAGTCTACTGTGTTCATACAATATTAGAATGATATTAATGATGAATTTGGACAATATTTCAACTCCTGTTATTGTAAATCCAATTTACTGATGCCATGATGAGTTGTGCTACAAATACATAACATTGTGAACGTGTCATTCTTTTTCTTTCAGTGTGTACAAAAGAAACAATTTTCCTTCACAAGTACATAGTCAGTATGTGTTGGGGAGGTTTGTTTCATTAATGTCAAGGAAGCTTAAACAACTTCTGTAAATTCAGAAACTGTACCAACAAGTCTGAATTGTTTTCATTTGAATTTTGTTGGCACATTAAAGGTGGAAAACGATCTGGCATGCTTTATCTTGGTTTCATTTTTCAGAGCATTAAAAACCTGCTATTTTATCAGTGGTGTGTAGACTCTTTTACATCCACTGAACATCTACATAAAAGATGTTTCTTTGAGTTGTATAACAGTTGTGTTACTTTGCCAGTACAATTGTAACAACTGAACTTTCTTTTTGATGATATGTGTAAACTTACACTTGATTAAAAAAAAGCAAAAATATGCATGATCTTAAGTGGAAAGTATGAAGTAATTTAAATTATCACTGAGTAATTTAACACAAACCAAAAACGTTAGCATTACGTCGGCTCCCTAAAACCGCTAAACTTTCTTTATCTATGTATAAATACTATGTACTATACTATATATAAGGTACTATATATAAATAAAGTTGTTATTATCATTATTATGATTATTATTATTAATAATAATTAAGATATTAAGAATTAAGATGATTAAGAAGTTTAGTCCTTACTAATTTGTATTCCTCAGATACCCTTAAAATATACTTTAAACAGAAAGGAAGCAGTTGAAGAAAATCTTTCAGACATTTGATCTTCGTCTGCTGCTTACAAAGATAATTCCATGTAAATTCTTGAGATATCACGCTAATGAGAATGTCAGACAGATGTGCAGATCGACAGATGGCTGGATGGACGCACTGATGGCAAGAATCGTACATAGCCAGAAAATCGGCCTTGAGTTCCTGAAAATGAATGTGTAAATAACGTATCTATGACATACAGGAAGTAAGCTATTGAAAAAATAATAATAAAATATTTAAGACATTTTACTTTTTTAGACCTGTTTGGATCAGTTCCAACAAGAATTTGGGATGGAAAACCTAAAAACATAACGAATATGTTGGTACATACTTGCCATGTTGTTGCACCCCCATTACAGAGATCACGAGTTTGCCTGAATTTACACATCTTACTTACTGAACTGTTCACTGATTCAGTCTCTGTTCTGTTATAGACAGTATGACTGAATTGACACATTTTACATAAATCAGAGTAAATCCTTGGACTTCTCTTGACACCTACTGTAGGTAGCTCTTTGTTATCGTCTGCTTATTTCCTGTGTGTAGGGAATATGTGATATTCTGAGCCAGACTTGTGCATAGCTCTGGGCTCTGAGCCACGAGAGGCTCCCAAATCAATCAAGCTATGAATAAATATTTAAGATTTCAGCCCAAAAATCAGAATATTAAAAAAAAAAAAAAAATGGCATTGTGGCCTTCTGATATTAATTATCTCATTGTCATATAAATGTCTGGTAACAAAAAATGTGATCACACAAAACAAAACAAAAAAAAAGAACTTTGGAAGGCGGGCTTCTAAATATTGTTATTATTATTATTATTATTATTATTATTATTATTATTATTAATAATAATAATAATAATCCTTTTTACCCTGGGATGATTAGTGAACTCACTACATGGTTTGTTAAATGAAAAAAATAAAGTTGACAGTGAAGGCAGAATGGTTAAAGATGAAGTGACAGAATTAAGTGTTTATTCTTCCCGCTTCAAGTTCAAAGCCAATGTGTTTTATCTGTTCAGAGTCTGTGTTGCTAGTGTCAAAAGCACTAATATGAAGTGCTACTACGAAACAAAGCATAACTTCTTCGAATTAACCTACTCAAATTCAGTTCTGAGGACAAATAAAATACACCAACTCAACGGTCGATATGAAACGTTCACCAGAGAGACTGTTTGCTATAACTAGCAAATGAATGCTCATTAAGAATAGCTTGGGATTAGCAAAATATGAGAAGCCATTAACTGAAGCAGGTGATGTGTGGGAGAAGATTCTGTTACAATGGGATACAATGGCCAGGGGATAAAAATGAAGTCAAAGACAAAATAAACACCAGCTGTCTGCTATTCATATTTGGCAATATAAAGTCGGATAGCGCCTCCCACAGCTGATGTGGACCACACCACGGTTCGGCGGTGCAAGCCCCAGACCACCAGATGCAGATAGTGTTCACACTCCACCAGATATACCAAAATCTGGGCACACACTTCCCCCAAGTCTGAAAAAAAAGTGCAAGTGTGAAATTAAACTAAGTATGAACAAGTGTGTGAATGTGTGTGCACTCTATTGGGAATGTCTGAAATATATTCAGCGCCCTCCTGTGGTCAGATTTTGCACAATTACTCACAACTGAAATACAAATCAAAGTCATCTGGTGGAAAAACTACTTGTTTATACTTGTTTGTAATTACTTTACAAATTACTTTTTTTCTGTGTCTACAATTGACACAATTAATCTCTAAAATATACTATTTTCCAGTCTATTCTTTTTCTATTCTGTTTTCCACTCTGCTTCATTTTTCTTTCATTTAAAATAATAATAATAATAATAATAACCATGACAGATACTGGGTCAGCTAATGCCATAATGTTGCACTTAATTTCTTCTTTAGTCTCTATTACATACATTTTAGTGGGTATTAACCAGCTTTATGTGTGCTTAGATACGTAATATGGGGATATATACCCAGGTGTGGAAAAAAATGAAAGTAAACTAAAAAATCAGTCACAAATGTGCAATGTCACTGAGTAGTGTTTTGCATGCACTGTGCCTTATATTGAAATTATTATGTATTATATTGGGCTATGATTTATTACAGAATGAGTTCACCACTGGAATGCCAACAAGGAAGCAATTTTTAAAAAAAAATTTAAAAAAATCACGTGACTCACACACATAAGCCAGAGGAAATGGAGAGAAATATTTGTCATCTAAAATGCAAATGTTTTTGGCAGGTTAGATAGTGGTATTTATGTACTTGTAGCTTTTTAAAATTAATTTTGAACTTATTAATTTAATTATTATTTTATTTTAATGCTATATTACATGCTATTTCTTTGATGTGAAATTTGAAGAAGACAAAGGAAAGTACACGCCCAGTGAGAAGGCTGCTCTTCAGTTTCCACAAAAATGAAACTGAAAAATGAGCTGCACAACCATTCCAGCCAAGTTACACAGAAGTGGAGTAGCCAGTATGTTGACCAAACATATCTGTTTTTACAGCAGAAATCATTTCTAATCGTGTCACAGAAAACAACAAACGGAATATTCACAAAGACGTTGTTCTTGAGTAGAGACAACAAGGCCTGGAAAAGCCTAGCAAAAAGGCACAAAAAGGCTTGTGGAACATGGATAAGAGGAGAGTTCGTTTTGGTGAGTTTATACTTATACTTCTTTTTTTTGTTTTTTTTGTTTTTTTTTTTGTTTTGTGATTTAACAATGAATTATGCAGTGATCAAGTTGATTTGGTAAACTTCATGTACCAAATTTCTATTCACTCCATAAAGGTACAGCATATATCTGTCGGATAAGCACTGGAACACTGACTGAATGAGTGGAATTAAATGAAATGGAGATTATGTTTTTAAAAAAAAGATGCACTTTTCTGACATCTGTATGCAGTAAACAATACAAAAAAGTTTTAATTTGACTCACCCCTTGTAACTGGAGATTATATATTATATTATAATTTGTTAGAATTGTTGTCTTGTTAGTTCCCCAAACCTATGTTGATTCTTCTACAGGTAGGAAGACATTAGCATATCTAACATGACCATGATTTACATTTGTATAGCATGTTCATTTTAGAACTATAAATCATGGTCACTTTAAATATGCTACGATGTTTTTCAACTTTTTGTAGAATCAACAAAGGTTTGGGGAATTTAACATTTAAAAATTATTTTCCTTGTTCTAATAAAATGTTGAAAGTTAAGAGTGATCCTCCTGTTTGGGAAAAAAAAAAGAAGTTTCCCTACCCAAATAATTTATCACTTTCTTGTTACCGTCTTTCAAAATATTAACTTGTGAGCAGATACCGTAGTAGGTGGAGTTTAAAATTATTATGTTGTTTACTTTACAGCACCAGTACAGACAAATCGTCTCCAAAAAAGGCAGAGTCATCATCCTTACATGAAGCAATATGTGCCCTTTAAAAGTGTGTACAAATACCAGACTTTCACCAAAGCAGGTAACACACTGCCTCCAGAAGATAACTGAGATAATATTGGAATTCTTTTTTTTTTCTTTTTTTTCCTTTTTTTATATTTTATTTATAAACATCATGCTTAACACTTACAGACAGTTAAAATTGTTACAAATTTTTAAAATGTTTTAAGAATTAATTGTAACATTTAATTAAATTGGGAATTTATGGTAAGTGTGTGTACACAAGTAATATGTGTGGCAGGAATGTAAATATGTGTTAAAAAATTTTTGACTCAATATCTTAAAATGACAGAAATATCATATACAGTATAATTCCTAGGTCTCAATATATTATGCGCTACAAGAATCTAGTTCAAGTGATCGTATAAAGTGAACTTTTTGACTTTGACGAACAGTTTTATTTATGAATGGAGTGTGTGGAAATTGTTTTGAACAGACAGTGGGAGCTCCGGTAGCCAAGTCCATCATCCCAGTTGGGGAAGAAGAGAACATGACATCCTGCCACACAAGCCAGATATTAAACAACAGCCATATATGTGCCCAGGTGAGTCTTTGCTAAATGCCTAGCATAAATGATCTAAGATATTTTATAATCAATGTGTGTGGAGATTTTTTGGGAATGAGAAGAGAATTGCTTTTTGTACAGAAAGTGCAAGTTCAAACAGAGAAATTCATCATCCTGGTTCAAGAAGAAGAGAAAATGACATCCAGCTTCACAAGCCAGATATTAAACAAGAGCCATCCACTTGCATAGGTGAGTACTTGCTAGCCATATAGAGACATATTCAGAGTTGGTGACGGTAGTCCAAAGGTCACATCAATATTTATGTGGAGAATATACTATTTGGGCATCTTCCGAGATTCATGTTTTAGATGTTGTCAGATTTTTTGGAGTAAAAATGTCCAAGACAGTGATTTTCAATAGCATATACACATGCACTTAATTTTATGAAGACTGAAAAAAAAAAATATATATATATATATGGACTGAAGAAGGAAAGATTTTTCCCTCTGCGGTCAATTGTAATATGATGTAACATAAAATCCAGAGACAACTTAAAAATTAATAAATTAAAAAAGACTAATAGGCTGATGTCAATGAGAAGATTTCTCTCCTTTTTTTTATAAATTACCGAGATGGGAGTGTCTTCACAATGTACATACGGTTGTCACACTAATCATCCCATGCACACTATATACACCTCATTTTTAATACAAACTGATTTTTTTCCTTTATTATAAGCACTTGCTGTAAGGGGTGTTGCCACACAAGTAGCCCTTAATTATTAGGAGGTCACATGACCATAAAGTGACTAGACTACACATGTGTTAGGAACTTGGTAACGTACCTAAAATCCCCAGATAAGTCGCTTTTCTGGCACGTCCTTTTAAACTTCATTCATATTTTATTGTTGCGTTTTTTTATACTTAGCCAATACTTGATTTTGCTTTTGGTAGAAGACAATAGAAAAGAGTGCTTGCTAGAGTGTCTAACTGAAGAAAAATAATTATTTCTCGCAGTATATGACAGATATTTACTAAAATATTTAGGTACATGTGTTAAGAGACACATCAGGCTCATTTGACTGCAAATGACTTGACTACATATAACATTCTTGGTTTTTTTTTTGTTTTTTTAGGAGACAATTTTGGTTTGAAAACACACATTCTGAAGATGATCATTACAGATCTACAGACACCAAGACTTGTTGAAGAAGATGGATTCCACCATTTCATGACAGCCCTAAATCCCAGTACTGATGCTGCACTAAGTGCCTCTGCGATCCGGCAAGAACTGGTGAATATGTATGATATCTCAAAGAGGAACGTGAGAAAAGCAGTGATTAATGCCAAAGACTCAGTGCTCTCTGCTGAACTGTGGATCTCGAGCAAAGAAGAGTCCTATCTGACAGTAACGTGTCACTTCATTGACAAGAAGTGGGAACTGAAATCCTACACACTAGACACGGCTCAGCTTCTTGGTGAACACACGCCAGAAAATGTCCATCAGCAACTTTGGAGAATTTCATCAGAATGGGAGATCTTGGAGAAAATTCAGGTGGTGGTTGTCAATGTCGATGGAATGAAAAAAGCTAATCGAAATCCGAACTGGACGTACATACCTTGCTTCAGCCACACTCTCAACAAAGTCATCCGAGAAGTCATGCAAAGCCCTGATTGGAGATATCTTCTGAAGAAGTGCCGCCATATTGTTCAGTTTTTCCACCAGAAAAATGAAGCTTCATGGTGTCACCAGTTGGCCCAGTCTTCTTGTGTTGACTGGCTTTCGACACTAAACATGGTGAAAAACATCTGTGAACAGTGGCCAAGCTTTTCCCAAGTCTCCAATTACAAGCATGCAGATCATCTTTGGCTCAATGAAAATGAAAGGATGTTGCTGAAAAATATCAAGAAGGCGCTCACAGCCATCAAAGACGTCACAGAGATGATTGGGACATGCGGATATGTTTCAGTCTCCAACATCATACCTCTGCTTGACAAGCTTCAGTCAAGTCTGCGAAGGCTAATACAACAAGAAAACAAGGTAGCCTTGAGGCTCAGTGAGAGATGTAAACATCACTTTGGAAACATCAACCAAAATGTGTGGTTCACTGTTAGCACAGCACTGGACCCAAGATTCAAAAGCAGTGTCCTGAAGACTGATGGAGGTGAAAAAGTCAAAACAAAGATCAAAGAAGAAATGTGCAAACAGGCAAGTGGAGCAACGAGTAGCAGTTACCATAGAAACGTTTTAGGCGAGATGGATTATGAAGATTCAATTCTGCAATACGCTACAGAAGGAGACATCTCAGCAACTCAGAATCTGCTTCAGTACTGGGCAGCCAAAAACACGTCTAAGGACTTGGCCATGGTTGCACACAAATACCTCAGTGTGATCTCCACCGCTATTCCAATAGAGCAGATGAAGCATGAGGACAAATCACAGATCATTTTCAACAGAAGGAAGTGCTTAGAGCTGGAAGATATCAACATGATGCTGTTTCTGAATGGCAATCAGCAAAAAATATGAATTGTGGTGGTGTGGGAAAATCTGTTCTACTATATAAAGTTCTGAAAACTACAGACTTTCCTGAACTATCTGAACTCTCTTATCACTTGAGGTAAAATTCATTCACAACATTTAAACATATGCTGTGTATTTAAACATATATTCACTCGAATGATGTTTGTTCATGTAACGTGGATGAGGGAAATGATTATTTGATTCATTCATTGAGTTCTGTTCTGTTGACTAAATTTCTTGTTATAAATGTCTGAGTGTAAATGATGTGACCATGCAGGAGCATCATGGACATTTTGACATCCAGGAATCTAATTACAAACTGAATTGATTAGGCTTATTTCAAATTCAACCAGTCCATTACAGGGCACCATGCAAACACACACACTCGCAACTTAGGCAATTTAGAGTCGCCAAATCACCTACCAGCATGTTTTTGTGGGGCCGTGAGAGGAAACCAGTGAACATGGGGGAAACCCACATGAACACGGGGAGAACATGTGAAACTCTGGACAGACAGTAACCCCAGCTGTGAGGCACCATCTCTACCTGCTGCACCAATATGCTGCTCTCAATGTAAAAATTTAGAGGCAAATTCCAGCCAAAAAGAAATACTGTCTTTATTTACTTTCTGCTATTTCAAATTTTAACTTTTTTATGTATGAAAAATGAAAAAGATTGTGTAGAGAGATACAAATGAAAATGTATGAAGCCATAATCATTTTCATGTTAAAAATAATCACATATAGTGATATTTATTATTGCTTTTTTTTTTTCAGAACAGTGAAATATGTTTGATCATGGGACACAAATTAAATACAACATATTATGGCCTACCGCCACACCCATATGTGCTTGTTTTCTATCCCATTCTAGAGTTAAACCCCCACCCCTCCACCCCCCAA
Organism: Pangasius djambal; assembly: GCA_022985145.1. Taxonomy (NCBI): domain Eukaryota; kingdom Metazoa; phylum Chordata; class Actinopteri; order Siluriformes; family Pangasiidae; genus Pangasius; species Pangasius djambal. The sequence goes on along the minus strand of CM040986.1, from coordinate 20,712,983 downwards.
CACACACACACACACACACACACACACACACACACACACACACACACACACACACACACACACACGACTATAATAACCTCCACTCTTCAGGGAAGGCTTTCCACTAGATTTTGGAGCGTGGCTGTGGAGATTTGTGTTCATTCAGCTAGAAGAGCATTAGTGAGCTCTGGCACTGATGTCGGGCGAGGTTCAGGTTCAGGTTCAGTCAGCATTCAAGTTCATCCCAAAGGTGTTCAGTGGGGTTGAGGTCAGGGCTCTGAGCAGGCCACTCGAGTTCTTCCACTCCAACCTTGACAAACCATGTCTTCATGGAGCTCGCTTTGTTTACAGGGGCATTGTCAAGCTGGAACAGGTTTGAGCCCCTTAGTTCCAGTGAAGGGAAATTGTAATGCTACAGCATACACAGACATTCTAGACAATTGTATGTTTATAGCTTTGTGGTAACAGTTTGGGGAAGAACCACATACTTTTGGCCATAAACTGTATATAATTATAATCTGCCATCCAAGAGGAGTTAACCATTTAACCTTTGGGCGCCCCTCACTTTTTGCTCCCATTGGGGTCTTCAGTGGGTCAAACTCACCCAGGACATAACTAGGGGTTTAAAACACCACAGACATTAAAGAAATTACATACTGTAATTACACTGTAAATATGGTCTCTAATTCCCTTACAAACTATATTGAGGATGAATCTCTTTAATATTTGAAACCTCTGCTAGGTCACTTTTAACAATGAAATCTCAACTGTTTTTGTGTGATATAAGCAAAGAATTTTTTTAAAACCTAAAGTAAGTTTTCATGACTTGATAAATATTGTCTTTAACTATTACTCAAAATTTTCATCTCTATCTTGTTATTTTCAAAGTGGTATTGGGTACAACAAAACAAATGCCAGCTATGAAGTACAAATAGAAAACAAACAAAATAACATTTGCATTTTTTTTTTTCGCTTACATAAAAATGAATCATATCCTTCTGAAATAACATTGGATTCCTAAATGTGGGGGAAAAAATGAAACTAAAAATTTCAGTAAACAACCACAACTGTGATGTTGCATGCCATTGGGTAGTATTTTGCATGCACCAAGCTTCACATGAAAATTAGCTACGACTTAGGCTAGGGCAAGCTCAGTGCTGAAATTAAAATTTAGAATTTGTTCCAATAAGGCAGCAGTAGGAAAAAAAAAACAACCTGCATCAAAAAATAAGCAAAAACCTAACACATAACAACATAACAAAATATGTATCTGTCATCACTCAAATGCTTTGCATGTTAAAGATGGTGGTGGATATTCAACTAATTATGGCTTTTTCATATTAAGTACTGTATGACATGATTGTGTCATTTTTTATATTAAATAGTGTGGCTCATCATTTGGGAATGCTTTTTAAAAGTAATTATATTAATCATAAGTGGAACCATATTCTATTTGCTTTTAAGAGTCATGTGAGGAGGCATCAAGAGTCAAACTTCCTGCATGTAAATACAAACCAAATGAGAAGATTTGTTATTCATTTTGACAAAACTGAAACCACATAAAGCGCCACAACTACTCTAACCAAGTCACACACGTATCAGAGGAGTAGCCAGTAAGTTGATCAAAAACATTTGTATTTCTAATAATAAATAATAAATCATTTCGAGTTGTGTTGCCTTAGAGACAATGAGCATACTAATATAGACATTGTTCTTGCAGGGTAGAGACTACTTTAAATAACAAAAAAAAAAACGATTCAATTCAATTGGATTCAAGTCGTGGAACATGGATAAGAAGAGAGGTTATTCTGGTGAGTTTTGTTGTATAAATTCATTTCTTTTTAAAAGTTATGGTCCAGGGATCTAAAATAGTGTAATTCAAACATGAACAATGTATTGATCAAGTTCCAGCGTGACTCTCTCAACATTATATAACAAATTTTTATATGATAAGAAAATACATAATAATACTAGCAACGTCAGCCATTTTTAAAATTTTGCTGCCCAAATGTAGATCACGGTCACTTTAAATATGTCTTACTAGTATTTTTGAAGAAACAACATATGGATAAAGAAATTAATAAGGTGAAAATCCATGTCATAATAAAATTTAACTATTATGCACTAAGCATTATGTAGTTATCAAGTTGAATTGGTAAACTTCATGTAACAAATTTCTATTAGGGTGGGTTTAATGCAATTCCTAAAAATACAACATAAATTCGTTGGATAAGCTTTAAAGCTGAATTAATTAATTAAATGAAATGGAGATTATGTTGAAAAATTATGCATTTTTCTGAGACATACTGTATATGCAGTAAACAATGCAAATATAATACATTATATCAGACATCGTACCATACCTAACATGACCATGATCTATATTTGTATAGCATGTTCATTTTGCTTTACAGATGTAAATCATGGTCACATTAAATATGCTACACTGTCTTCCTACTTTTGATCGTGTTTAAAAGAAGAAGAAGAAGCAGAAGAAGAAGAAGAAGAAGAAGTTTCCCTAGCCAGATAATTTCATGAAATGAATTTCATCTTATCATCTTTCAGATGTAAAGCTGTAAGCAGATACTATGATTGATGGATTTTAAATTATTATAATGTTTATCTTTTAGCACCAGCACAAACAAAACATTTTCAAAGAGGCCGGAGTCATCCTTACATCAACCAGCATCTGCCCCTTACACGTGCGTCCAGACACCAGACCCACACCCTTACAGGTAACACATCATCTCATTCAAATAACTATGATCACATTGAAACTTTTTATTTTATTCAATTTTTTAATTGCCTCAGTGAGTAGTTGAAATGTAGTGATAAACTTCACACTTAGCACTTACACAGTTGAAATATTTAAATGACTAATTGTTACATTTCATGTAATTATGGGTTTATATGCACGTCACAGTGGAGTGTTGCATCATCCACAGTGTAAGCCCTGAAACTACACTGAGAAGCAAATCAGTTTTTACATTCTTTCTTAACAAATAGATCTTTTTAATTACTATCAAATCGCCAATCATTAAAAGAAGTTAAAATAAATAAAAAAAAATACTGTCATGTTAATACGGAAACACGCACAGAAAACCTGCACTAAAGAGATATTTTTGGCATACCCATAAACATGTGACCAGGAAGAACATATTATTATTATTCATAGTCAAAATGCTCCAAAAAATTATTTTTTTTTTTAAAGTTCTACATGACCTTGAATTATCATAGCCGAAACAGTCAAGTAGCAAAATTAACATTTTTTAAAATTATTGACATGCTCTTTTTTTCATTTAATTTGAATTTGAATTGAATTTCCTCTGCAAACCAGTGTTCGTTGTATATATTAAAATATGGTAATGTGACATTTTCCCTGATGTAGCCAATTAGAGAGAGTCAGACACCTAAAGAGAAGTAAATATGCCCACAAGTAAAGTAAAAAGAAAAACTGTATAGATATAGGCAGAGGTTTGTTGAGGGTACCGTACAAGACAAAAACCATAAATATCATCTACAGAAAAGTAGATGATATTTATGTTTTATGATATTTATGTTTAATGGCAAAGTAATGCAAGAGAAAAGAAAGAGGAAAGATTTCTCTAAAAGGTAGCAGGCTATTTTAATTCAATTCAATTCAATTCAGTTTATTTGTATAGCGCTTTTTACAATGTCATTGTCTCAAAGCAGCTTTACACAAACAAAAAAGTAAGATGAAGTGTGAGAGTGTGTCTGAAGAGCAAGCCGAGGCGACGGTGGCAAGGAAAAACTCCCTGAGATGGAGATAGGAAGAAACCTTGAGAGGAACCAGACTCAACA
>CM040986.1:20679091-20709082 GCA_022985145.1 Pangasius djambal | reverse complement strand
TTTTAAAATTTTGAGTTACCATAATCAAAGTTTTGAGAGCACTAACGAAACACATACTGTTAGAAAAATTAAATATACAATGATTTTTCAAAAGGTTTGGTCATGAGCAGAATGTGGCATATGTCAATGTATCACAATTTATTTCTTCAACATTTAATAATAATAATAATAATAATAAAAGAATGTGTTCTTTAAAGTGGACAAACAGGAACCAAAGCAAACCATGGAATAAAATATAGTTCAGCGTTGCAGAAAACTTTAAAGTGAAACTCAAAGTTAAACAGACAAAGGTGGACCAAGCAGCAGGTACAACCAGTTAACTACCATGGCAACAGGAAAATGAGGCCAGATAACACTGACCATATAAGGAAAGTGGAGAACAAATGGGACAAAATATGACATACAGACATATTAGGGGACTTTTCAAAAAAGTGTCCCAATTTCCCTGACTTAACCATATAGTTCTTGTCATGAGCAGAATAAATCTTAATGCATTAAAATCACATGCTCTAAAGGATCCATTTTTGTCCACTCTCCCTCATATAGTACTGAAAACATTATGTGCATTATATTGTGCATATATACTGAAAGAATTTATTGTATATTGTGCAAAAGCTGTAGATCCAGGAAGCAGGCAAACCAAAAATGGCAATTAGATGAACAAGGAATAAGACACTTCTGCCCTCGACTGTCACAAAGCACTGACACTGCAGACTCCTTCCATAAATACAATATATTTTATAAATAATTGTCTCCTCACAGAAAACCTCACCATATCAAAGTTTATACATTTTTCTTCTAAAAAACAGCACAAATTTAAAAATCTGTTCATTATTTGCTTTAGATTATGTAGGGCATTCCTGCATTAATGATCTTTAATATTTTGTTATTATCATATGTGTGAGGAGATTGTATGAGAGTGTGTGGTAAATGTTTTTGGATAGAAATTGTGACTTAAGTAAAGGAACTTCATCAACCTGGTTTGAGAAAAAGAGCACAAGCCAAGTATTAAACATCTACATGCATTAAAAAGTCTAGAATAGGCAATCCAAGATATTCTAAGATAATCAATGAGTGGAATATTAGTCGAGGGGTCAATAGATGACAGTTTTACTAGAAAGTCATTCTTAAATACCTATAGTCATGTAGGCCTACTTTAAGTCTGAATTCAGAGAGATATTTAGAGTGAGTCCAAAGGTTGCATTGGTATTTACACTGATCAGCCATAACATTAAAACCACTGACAGGTGACGTGAATAACATTGATTATCTCATTACAGTGGCACCTGTGAAGGAGTGGGATACGGTAGGCAGTAAGGGAGCAGTCGGTTCTCAAAGGTGATGTGTTGGAAGCAGGAAAAATGGGCAAGCGACTTTGACGAGGGCCAAATTATGATGGCTAGACAACTGGGTCAGAGCATCTCCAAAATGGCAGGTCTTGTGGGGTGTTCCCGGTATGCAGTGGTTAGAACCAAAAGTGGTCCAAGTAAGGACAACTGGTGAACCAGCAACAGGGTCATAGGCACCCAAGGCCCGTTGATTTGCGTGGGGAGCAAAGGACAGGAAAAAGGTGAACCCAGAAGAAACCCACATAGACACGAGGAGAACATGTGAAACTCTAGACAGACAGTAGCCTGAGCTGTGAGGCGAAAACTCTACCATGCTACGCTTAATGTAAATAATTAGAGATAAATACTGTGCAAAGAAGAAATACTGTCTTTATTTACCTTTTACTATTTCAAATTTTACCTTTTTTAAACAATTGTGTAGAGAGAAACAAATGTAACTGTGTGAAGGATTAATGCATTTCCATGTTAAAAATAATCTGTGCTTTATTATATAGTGATTTTTTTTGTCAGGACAGTGAAACATGTCTGATCATGTGACACAAATGAAACACACCATATGGGTAAAGGTTTGTGGACACCTGACCATCACACCTGTACGTGCTTGTTGAGCATCCCATTCTAGATTTAGTCCCTCTTTGCTGTTATAATAAGCTCCACTCTTCTGGGAAGGCTTTCCACTAGATTTTGGAGTGTGGCTGTGGGGATTTGTGTTCATTCAGCTACAAGAGCATTAATGAGGTCAGGCACTGATGTTAGCCTGTAGTCAGAATTCCAGTTCATTGCAAAATGTTCTTCCACTCCAACCTTGGCAAACCATGTCTTCATATAGCTCACTTTGTGCACAGGGGCACTGTCATGCTGGACCAGGTTTGTGCCCCTTATTTCCAGTGAGGGAAAATGTTAATGCTAAAGAATACAAAGGCGTTCTAGAGGTATTCTAGACAATTGTGTGCTTCCAACTTGCCAACAGTTTGGCGAAGGCCCAAATATGGGTGTGATAGTCAGCTGTCTACATACTTTTGGACATAGCGTGTATATATATCCTAATTTACTGTATGTAAATCCAAGTTATTCATCTATCACTATTTTATTTTACTATTAAATGAACTGTTCATTTGTTCTAAATTACATCAGATGATAATTACGTCAAGAGAGCTGTAGTTGTAATCAAATCTGTGTCCTGATCATAATTTTTCTGTAGGATTTTATTACTACTAGACACAATCATTTTCCTTTGTATACAAATGTTTTGACCATCATCTTAACCATTACATAAACTATCCTTTGGTATCATACAGCAATGATATATGCACAGATGAGTGACAAATCAAAGAAAAACACAGTTGAACATACAGATACACTGCTCATGAATAGTTTGTGAATTTTTAACTTATTAAAATGTTTTCAAAAAACAGTTTGTGGATGTTGAACTTAACATTACTAAAGACTAACCATGTTTATTTTATGAAAAGATTTGTACACATTCAATTTTTGTGACAATAACAAAAGACCAAAGAACGTTATACACAAGGTATACATGAGACATTGAATTTTATCAATTTTAATACTGAATGAATTTTATAATACAACTACTATAATACTGTATTTCTGGATATAAACTATATATTTAACAGAATAATTTTATTGTACTGTTATTTACTATGGGGGGTGTTTATTCATTTTTATTCATTAATTATTTGTCATATTTATTTGTTTGTTTATTTCAAAACATTATTCTATTCTATTCTATTCTGAAGGAAAGTGTATTAGAGGCTTTAGTTTGTTTGTTTTTTTGTTGTTGTTGTTGCTGTTGTTTTGTTGGTTTGTGGTTTTTTCTCTATAAAAATGAAATCTTGTGACAATAAAGTTAATTTAGAATGAATACTTCAATGTCAACATGCACCAATATTTAACACTTCTATTGTTGTATCTTGTGTGTCTCAAATTAAATAAATAGAAATTCTGAATTGTTCTAAAGCTCAAGGGCTTGTTTTAAGTCATTATTTGTCTTGTGGTTAGGGAATGTTAATCAGTAATGCTTGTGCCTGTAGTTACTGTAAGGAACGTCCACATGATGGAGACATAACCACACATATCAACCTGACAACCTCATTTCCTCACCCTGACCTGATCGTAGTCCTGACCTCTCACCTAAACCTCGCTTCCTAATGGTGTTAGTGTTAGTGTTAAATTGAACTTTAAAACTTGTGTTAACCTATCTCAGGCACCAAACTCATTTTTACAAGGTTTCTTTGCTGACAATGGCAGTTTGCTCTTAAATATTTGACCGTAGCAATTAACATGCAGCTTACTAGCATTCAGGCTAATGGCATGAGGACATTAAGGACATTCTAATGATTTACATAAGCCTAGAGCTATACTTCAAATATCATATAATTGAAAATAGGGCTGCACAATATTGAAGAAAAATGTGATATGCAATAACTTATACAATAATGCAATATGCGGTATGTGGTATGGTAATGCTATAAGTGTGTAAAATCAATTTAATTTAAATTGATTTTATATTAAATTCATTTATATATATATATATATATATATATATATATATATATATATATATATATATATATATATATTGTTAACATAAATTTTTATAGATATAAACGGGAATGACATAACCAACATATGTTTCATGTTCTTTTTGAGGAAAAGAAAACATTCTCTGCTATCTGTGTTGCCCTAAAACTTTGACTTCTCATTACTTTTAGAAGTATTAAAATCATTCAGTTATGGCACGCCTTTGCAATATGCATATCGTGATATTTACATTTGCGATATTTCGATAATTTCTATATATTGTGCATCCCTAATTGAAAATAAAGAAAAAAGAATTTGATCTTTAGAAATTTCAAATGATGCACCTTCCTGTTGAACATGAATCAGGCATCAGGTCAACCTTAGACTTCAACTCCCATCAGCCTTCACAGACTACAACATATTACATGACGTGTCACATGCCTTCATGATGATTCTCACCTGTTTTGTGTTTTACCCTGATTAGTGTCCCTATGTAAGCTTCTTAGTGCTCTTGGTTTGCTTGTTTTATTAATCTTTATTTGACTTGGTTAGTTTTGTTTGTCTTTTATTTAAAGTAAAAGGCCTGCACTTGTATCTGTCTTCATTATGTTACAACAGGGAAGTGTGAAGTGTTGTGGGACCCTGATGTACATTTTAATAATATGCATGTTAAAGTGTAGTTGGGGGTTGGGACAAGCAAAATGCTCCTTCCTAATTGCTGCAGATTTTGTAGGTTTTATTAAAGTTTTAAGTATCTGAAACATGACCATAGGTCATAGTGATGGACAACTTACCTGGGTTTCAAATGTCTTTCACCCTACTTCAATGATTACTGAAATTAACCCTTCAAGTATATTAGTGGAAATATGTATATTGAAAGTATTCCAGCTTGGTTTTCACCGTGCTGCTTGTGTGCTCATCATTTATTTCAATGTAAAGATTTCATGTTTGTATATTGCAAATTTCTGAACAGAGCTCGAAACCATTTGATAAAATTTATAAAAAATGCTTTTAGCTACCATTATTTTGGCTAGCGATAACTAGTGAGAAAATAGGGTAAGTTTTCTAGCTTCATCAGCAGTTTAGTTTTGTCAATAAAGAAAATTCATTAACAGCATGTTGGTCCTCTGCTTGCTAATTCACAATTATTTTCCATGCTAAGTATTTTCTGGAAACGCATTTTGGGTATAACTAGCTAAATCTAAAGAGTTAGCAAGCTATAACCAGCTATGCACACTGTTCAGTGAGCACACTGTCCCCTGAATAAGGATTACTAATGTATATATCTGTATAAAGATATATATATATCTTTATATATATCTTAATTTAGTATGGAGAGAAAACAATGGAAATGCTAGCTAAAGTAATTTAACGCACAGACGCTGTCAGCAGTCTCTTAATGCAGGACCTGTAAGTTATTTATATTTCACCCTTATTTTTGTCCATTATGCTACAGTACACTAGTGTAATGTAATATGCTGCCATTTCATCACATAGATTTCCCATGATACAACACATATTTTAGTTCTGTACTGTAAGATAGCATTAGCCACTGTATAAATACAGCAACGGTTAACAGTGTAGCATAATAGCTGAAAAGGAGAAAAAAAAAACAGGTGAGGCTTTTCTTTTTGTTGGCTTTGTTGACTGATGCAAACTTAGGTTGGATCTGGCCCTGGATCGAGCTGTGGCATGCAGATACAGGAATGAAGTGCATGACGCAAGTGTGTGTATATTAGGATTAATCCAGGAATGATCCTTGGCACAAAATGCAACAGTACTAACGGAGCTCTTTTACCAAAGCAGTGACAAGATTACATATAGAAATGAGATATCTGTGCCAGAAATCAGCCACAATAATGAAAGGCTTAATAAGGTTTAAATAATAATCATGAATTTGTTGTTGTTTGAAACCTGATACATTAAAAGTGAAGAAAATGATCATCAGTAAGTTGACTCCAGAATGCAACATTTGTTTACCAGATATTTTATTTTTATTAAAAACTGTCAGAAATATACAGCATGAAAAAAATACAATATCATGGCTTCATACAAATACTGTAATAGTTAAAAAAGTATTTTTTATATATATAGCACTCACACTCTGTGACACTTTCACCACATTAACGGCAAAATAACCACATCAAATACATGACAATGCTTTGGTCTACTCACAGTGACTACTCTATATTATACAACAATATATTACCAAATATCTAAAGTGTGTCCATATACAGGTATATTACAGTATATCGAGTTTAGGATGCTTGTTTTTTTCCTTTTATACCTTAACTTTACATACCTTAGGAGATATTTATAGTAATGAAAAGATTTTCCCATGGCAAGGGAATTTTGAGAATATATATATATATACTTATATATACTTATATAATAAGTTTTGGCAGAACACACTTGTGTTTCACAGTATATAAAATGGCCTCTTTGGGGGAATTTGTGATAAAATACACATTTAATTTCACTTTATACATTTCATTATGTTTAGCTGTCAAATATTACATGCACGATAGAGTTCAAAAGTCTAAGTCCACTAGCAAAAACGTTTAACATTATTTATGGCATTAGTTAACGCTAACAAATTATGAATGTCAGCATTAGTACATACACAAGTACCGTATGTCTACTCCATCTATGATTAAAATAAGTCCACATAAATGTCCATCAATTAATTAAGTTTTATCTTCCTTCATCATTACCAAACCCTGCACTTATTTTTGTGTGTGGTGGCCTGGAAATAATTCAATGGATGGACAGCCAAAAAATCTGGTTTTGGCCAAATTTATTATTTTATTATTATTTTTTTTTTCTATAACATACTTTGACACCTCAAATTTATGATATCATAAATATATCTCACCATGGTACTGTTTTTATTTGTAATTTAACCCTGCCTAGGCTATCTAAAACCGTGTTAGCTAAGTGTGATTTTTTCCCACAGTGAATTTCACGCTTTGATCAAGTTGTTGTCTGTTTATGTCGTAAAATGGACATAAGACTAATCAGTTTATAATCAGATACTGGCTGCCAAAATGTCTGAGATGCTCCTGTGCCATAGTCGGGCAGGGATCTTTTAAATACAGTTTTCTTCCTTTTTCAATTTTGGGAGTAACCAGATTTTAAAATGCTAGAACAGTATGGTGGCTGAGATTCTGCTTTCTTTTAGTGAGTCATGTTCCTGAATGAAGTCATTTCAACCAATTACTGTCATGAAATGTCACCAGGTTTTGCCTTTTACTCCTGCCAATCCTGAACCAGATGCCAAAAGCTAATGGGTAGTTTTTCATTTCAGGTCATATGTAACATTGTTCATTCAAACTATTAAAAAATGTACCACATTTATCTGTGGTAGTATGCATTACTGCATAATGATACACAGTCCTCATTTCAATGGCCGAGTGTAGCTTCAGCGTTTTCAAATAGATAGAGACTTTTGCTCAATTTTTATTTAATTAAACACCACATGACAACCTCATGATCAGTGTTTTGGGAGGAATTTTTATCTATGGGCTGTTGATCCAGGAACATTTGAGTCAAGTCCTACTTGAAGAAATAACCTTCACTGGAGAGTCAGTAAGGGTAATTTTTGGTAGTGGACTGAGACTTTTGTTTCACTACGCTCTTAGAAAAAGTTTCTATCTAGAATCCTAAAACAGGGGTGGACGAATCATGAATTCATTACCCAGTCCAACAGGTAAGTAAAATCTCTAATATGCTGCCCAGTACCATGTTACTGTTGCCTGGAACCCTAATTGACTAGGTTAAAAAGTAGTCGCTAACATTAAGTTCGTTAATAATGACTAAGTGAAATGAATAAAGTAGATGATCGTGTAGCACATCAAGTTTGTGGCCTCAACAAAAAGTCAGCAAGTCATTGGCCAGTGTTTCATATAATGAGATATAGTGTTCTGTCCTCTCATACTACTGGAGTCAGATTAGTGTCTATTTTCTCTAGATACCTAAAAAGTGTGGTGACTGCGTGTTTTGCTAGCAGGTCAGTTATATGATGGCTTTGTCCAGCAAATGAAAACTTCTCTTTTGTCAAAGTCAATCAAGAGTAAGCTTTTTTCTTTTCTTTGTCCACCAGGTGACTATGACTTAAAAAACTAACGGCCCGGACATGAAATCCGCTTGTCCCAGGCACCCAGATTACTGATTTGTCCACCCCTGTTAAGTAGTTTTTCAGCTTGTCCCTCTGACGAAACGCTTAAAGGTTCTATGTAGAACCATACAACAGAGTATTTCCTCAACAGAGCCAGTTGAACCCATTTAGGAAACAAAGAATCCTCAATTCTCCAAAGAACCCTTGTGAACCTCTTTTTCTAAACTGTATACATGTGCAAACGCACGTCTAGGTACATGTCTTTTGGTCTAGGAACACTGAGCTTTTTTTTTTTTTTTGCTACTTCATCATGAGGTGGAGATCTTCTCCGCTGATGTATGATGAGGTGGGATAAACACTCACACCACACAACCTCTTCACTACAACCTTTTCACACACAAAGTGCACTTAAGTGACTCTTGAATTAACAATAAAACATTCAAAGGTCAGACAAAGCAGTTGTGCATTGCTGAAGTGATGTCTCCTGAGACACCATTTCATGATTAGGTATTTAATCAGAGTAACTTTTAGTTTCACAGCCTACATACTGTATATGAGCATGATTGCATTAAATGCGACAAAGCGATGTGGCGATTACAACAACTAGCCTCATGATGCACTCGATGTGAAAGCAGATAGAAAGTATAAATATGAGGCATATAATCTTGAACTTTACACTTTTTGCGATGTACTGTATAGAGAGCAACTCAAGACAGCTGATCTGACTTAGCCTACATTATGTAGTCACAATAAATGTGACCTATTCATGACCTAAATATATAAAATACAAACCTTTTAATGACCCCTTCAGGGTCCTGTATATGTGAACTTATGTTCAGTATGAAATGTTAGTGTAGCACTGGAAGAGCAGGTTGCTTTTTAACCTTTATGTTCCTTTTGGGTCAAAATAACCTAGTTTAATGTTTACTATTCTAATTAATATGATATAAAGATAATAAAAAATAATATTTATAATTAGATTACAGAGATGATTCTCAGGTCACTCTGACAGGGCATTAGGTTGAATTAAAAGGGTCAAAATGTTTGTACATATGTAACCAAAAGATGATTTTAGTCATTGTCATTTAATTCAGGTGGATCCACAGATATGGGAAGGGCTTTGGGAAACCTGCGTCCATAAATATTGCTTATATTGCTAAGAATTTCTATTGCTAATATTTTAGAATAGGCAAAGGGTGACCTTGTAAAGTGATTTGCCAAATGTGTTTGTGCAATCTGCCATGTCATGAACTGGTGTCACATCCAGGATGTATTCTTGCCTTGTGCCCAGTGTTCCTGGGATTGGTTCCAGCTCCACTATGACCCTGACCAGGATAAAGGGCTTACCTAATTTAGTTGGACTGCAAATTTTCCACTAATTGGGCAGTCACGAAGTCATTTATATCACTATAGAAATGAAAGCAAAAACAGACCTTGAGAAGCAATGAAGAAGCACTACCCCTTCCCCACCAATATTCTGAAAAATCTCTTTTCTTGGATATATCTGCATTTTCTACAATCTGGCATTTCAACTGTCCAGTCAGTGAACTCCTTGGACGCAAGGACTACTAGCCAATCCTGGTGCAGAAGGTGGGATTTGTTAGAATACAGGTAAGAAAAAAAAATAACACCATCACGGATCTTCTTCCAACTCTTCTTTTGAGTTTATTGATAGATTGCTGCTTCATGTTTTAGTGCGAGTGAATTCAAGTGAATCCCATGTAGGTGTGTTTCAATCAGTGAGCAAAAAAGCTGTATTTGGATATTGCTATGAAATTAAAAGGGATGGCCTGGGTCAACAGGACATCGATTAAATATGCAACTGTGAATGAGCAACTGTGAAAGTTGAACTTGGCATAGAGAGTGTTATATCTCTGTTGCAGCAACGTCGTCAAAGGTGACCTCATTGCCGCTGCTCTCGTCATCCTGCTCTCGTTTCTCCAACTCAAGGCTAAGCTCGCGTAGGGCCGCCTCGAGCTCACGGTTGCGCCGGTACATCTGAACATAGTTCTGCTGCAGTTGCTTCTGATAACGAATCACTTTGTCCTTCTCCTCTTCCCAGCAGTGGCGCTCATTCTCAAACGCCGCCGCCTGATCCTCGACCAGCTGCCTCTGGCGAGCCAGCTCACCTTTCAGCCTCTCAGCCTGCTGCCTGGAACTCTCACGCTGACCTTTGACCTCTTCATTATCACTTGCCAGCCTTTGCTCCTCAATACTTGCACCACCCCCTGCTCCTCCTCTGTAGCTTGATTCCTGCATGAGGGCTGGAGCCTCAGCATATTCGTTCAAAGCCTGGCGGAGCCGCATTAACTCCTCCTCCAAACGGCTCATTTTCTCTCGCAGCAGCTCGTTCTCGCTCTTGCGCCGCTGCAGCTCGTTCTCGCACACCTCCAGCTCAAGGGCACGAGTGCGTGTGTGTGTGTGTGCCTCCTGCAGTTGGCTCTGGCTATTCTGAAGCTCAGCCCGTGCCTCCCGCAGCTGCCCTCGTAGTGTCACCACCTCTCCCACTCGCTGAGACAGGTCTGCCTGCAAGTCCTTCAGCTGCTGTTTTAGCAAAGAGATCTCTCCTGTCTTCTGACACACCTGGAGATGAGTAGGGATGAGTGGATATCACTGTATATTATAAAACGCTATAGTGTAAAACACTTTGTGATCGAGAAATATAACCAACAGCAAAGCTAATTAAGAGGGCATAGGTACCCATAACGCAATATTATCAGATTTTTGGTATTGGGTGTCATTAAGGGCGGGGGGGTTGCTGCTCTGACATCAGTCATTGATATAACTTTAATATAGTCAGAGGTGGCATAAAGGAGTGATTCAAAGCACCCCAAGTAGACAGAGGAGAGATAAAAACGGGGAATGTACGGGGAATGGTTCCCAGTGTGGTTCTTTTTGGATCCCTCTTTCAAAGGGAAACCCTTTAAGGCTTCAATATACCAAATGTACATGTCTGTAGAGCAACTTATAGCTTAGTCAACTACATTTTAAATTAGCTTGCACCATCATTGCTTTTGACATCAACAGGAGTGTATATTAACAGTAGATAGTGGAAGACCTACACTAAATGGCACACTCCTGGGGTTTAGCAACAGTAATCAGCGTTCAGAAATAGCAACCCTTTGGGTTTTTTTTGTCTGACCAGTTTGAAAACTGGCATATAGGAGTATATCCATGGGTCTTCTGATTTCCTGGATTTCTAACACCAAGCCCTCACAGGTAATCATCAAGTCTCTCTGTCAGAGATCATGGCTTGCTTCACTACCATATGATATTTGTTATGTCGTAAATACCCACCATGGGTCCTCCTTCCTCTGACCACCACAGCAGGCCCTGATCAAAGGGAGTATCCCTTTCACAAAAGGTTCAAAGTAGAACCCTTTCAGAAAGTAGGAGCCATCAGCCACCCAAAGAACCCTTTACTTACAACTTTTCTCAACCTAAACCTCCAAGACTGTTCACAGTCACAGATGGTTGTGACATCTCTGGCTTTGCTGCCCCTGCCTCACCTCCCTGCTGTTCTGCTGTCCCAGTTTAGATGGCCTCGGGTTCCAGTGAAGCCCAATAAAGATCTGGATTAGACTTTAGTTCCATTTTCTCTCTCTATCTGTGCTGAAAGTCCTGCTGTGGTTCCAGTTCCTGTTCCCAGTGTTCTGTTCATGCCTGACTCTGTGGCTTTGGTCTCCAGTTGTGGTCTAGTTTAATTTCCATTCAGAAATAAGCTAAGGCTAGGTAATGAAGATTCAACACTCTCACTGGCTCTGTTTTCTTTTTTTCCTTCTTTATCTGTTAACAATTTTCCTCAGTCTTGCTCTGGTATCAGTCCAAATCAAATTGCTCCTCTTCTTTCCTAGTCTTTCTCATCTCTAATTCCAGTTCCTGTTGCTATGTTGGTCGGTCCTTTCTTTACCTCAGATAAATTATCCTTGCCTTAGGCTCTATTTTCTTCAGTCCAATCCTTGTTCCCTCTCCCAGCTAGGCCCAACTGTCAGATAAAAGACGTCACCCTGACTTAATAAGTTTGCTGTCAATGATACCACCCTGGCCATGCCCTGGTTCATTGTCTGTAGCTTGTTTCACCTATGTCTTGTTATCTCAGTCACCTTTGTTATGACCTAGTCTATCATGCTTGTTTCTTGTTTAATTATGTTCATTAGCTGCATTATGTGCACTACAGTGGCCTTCAAAAATAACTCAAGAGGGGCATTTGCATTTTCCTGGCCTGAATTAGTTTCTCACTCATCTCACCTCCCATTTAGTCTCCTCCAGTCTGGGTCCCAGTTGTGTGTGCTCCCGTTCAAAGGAGGCACAGCGTTCCTCAAGCCGCTCACGTTCCTTCAGCACTTGCGTCAAATCATCATGCAGCTTCTTTTTCTCCTGCTGAAGCTGGAAGATCTGGAACTGAAGGAGCTGCTGCGCCCGCTGGGCCTTCTGCGATGCCTTCTGCATTTTAGTGGCACAGCTCTGTCGCAATTCTTCCATCTCTAGCTCACTTCGTTTCTGCTTCTCTTCATACACCTGCCAACAGGAATAAATAACATGTTTCAGAGAGTGGTTATGGTTAATTGGTACTTCTTCAAAATGACAATGTCGCTTATGGTTAAGGAACGTTTTTGAGTGGTTTAAGATTATATGTGCTTTTTGTGGCATCTTAATGCTGTCTTTGTTTTTCATCAATGTTTAATCAAGTACATTTTGAGACATTTCAGACATTTTAAGCTGAAAGGCTTCAAAGCCAGTCAATTATCAGTGTAATGGTCCACTTTGGTCAATTTTGTTTTTGGACATGATGGAAACACTAATCTTTCCTAACCTGACAAATAGCCACCTCATTCTCATCCAGGTTTTCTCTCAGGTGCTGCAGCTCCAGCTCTCTCTCCCTTAATTTTTCTTCCAAGTCTCTCACAATGGCCTCATAAGCCTCTATTGGTGGAGGAGAGGGTCCACCTGATCCCATGTCTGATATACCCGGTTGACTGCGACTCCCAAGAGACCCTGTACTTTTGCTAGAAGATGAACGTCCACTGTCTGAATTGGAGTGTCCATGGCTAAGCACAGGCTTACCAGCTTCTGTTTGGTTTAAACTATAAACGGGGCCATTGTATGAATTCAGGTTGGTTAATGAGTTCCGTCCCGAGTCCGTCATAGTGAAGGACTGACTAAACAAGCCATTTCGAGCTCCACTGTAGGAGCTGCGTCGTTCTGTGGTTACTGGGCTGACAGTGTCTTGTTCCGGAGAGAGTACACTGAGGTTGCCCTGGCTCCCCGATAAGCCTCCCCCTAGCCGTGGAGAGAGATACTGCATAGCATTTCTGCTCTTTGGCACCACAGGCTTGAAAGCTGTTGGTCGGATGATGGCCTGCTGTACGTTCTGCGAAGTACAAATGGTTAAAATTATTCACCCCAGTTGGTCAATATTTGGTAGTACCATTTTTACATTTTTTTTATTTGTAAATAATTTTGCAAACTATATTGGGTTTCTTACACAGTGGGCTATTTTGTGTTTTGTGTGATTTGTGACATCCAAGATGTAACAGTCTAGGTACTCACTTCATAAGAGCAGTTGACGATCAAGCACGTACTTAATTTTATTATTCATATTCTGTCAAACTATATTTCTCAGAAAAGACTGAATTATTTCCCACTACTATAAACCTACATAGGATTATGAACATACCATTTTCCTGCAATTACTTTGTTGCCCCTAATTTTCAGTGTACATATACTTTTAGACCCTGTTGTATGCAGTACTTACCCTCTCTAACTGCCCAGAAACAGGCACCAGTTTAGGAGGCCCATCCACACCCATCTCTCCTCCACTCTGGCCTGAATCCAGCCAGTTATCATTCCAGTCAGTGATCAAATCTTCATGTGAATATGATCGCCCACCAATTCCTTTCCCTCGAGCTGCAATGGCCTTCCTCTTGCTTGACGGTGTTTGACTTGCACAAATTCCTTCATGAGAGGAATCAGAGAGGAGTCGTTCTGAGCCCCGGCGGAGCTGAGCCGTGACCTCTAGTTTGTTCCGCCCATGGTATGCGGTGTGGCTGGGGATCATACTGCTTACAGAGCCCATGCCCCCTAGAGAGGGTGGTGAAACAGGAGAGGAACGTTGTCTACGGCTCTCCGGACCTGGCGGTTGGTGGTCAGTAATCACTGGAAGGGACTGGACCAATGCCATACCTGTGGCTTACTGCACGCACACAATCTATTTACAAGCAAACAGACAGAAGAATTTGGTCAGATCATTCAGTAGCCTCTGTCTGTGAACTACATATAATGGTCACAGTGTTTTTTTTTGTTTTGTTTTTAGAAAAAAGGCTTAATCTAGCATCTTAAAGTGTTCTGTGGGAACCTTTAAAGGTTCTATGTAGTACCCTACAACAGAGGGTTTCTATTACAAAAAAATCTTCCAAATCAACCATCCAAGGGATCCTCAAAAACCCTCATTAAGCTTCTGATTCTATCTTGGCAACATTCCTAACAAGAAAATCCTAGCTGGCCAAAAAAAACCCCAGAATTTTAGCACAAAAAAATCCTAGGGTATGTCAGTGGATGAGGCAGGTTTTTATATATACTGTATATGTGTGCCATGCAACAGTAAGAAGACAGTGAGGGAAAAAAGTCTGGTGCTACTACTTTTTAATACTAAGCAATTCTTTTTTACCAACCAAAGCCACGACAGTCCTGCCCAATTTCTTTTGGCTAACCAGATTGAGGCTCGTGAATTCACAGATCAAAGTTCACCTAGACAAAGACTGCCTAGATAAAGACTGCACCAACCTGCTAATAGAAGCAAATGTGCACCTTTCATATCATTTAATATCCTTTTCCCTTCAGTGAAAAGGCTTTTCTGCTGAGCGAATTTAATTTGCGTTTGGTCTGATAGCTGATTTATTTGAAAAGGCAGAAAAGTGCTTTCAGGTGTCTCTCATATCGCTGTAGCAAGGGGTCAAAAATGATAAATGCCACGGCTAAACTGGAGATGCTTCTATCACAAGAAGTTCATCTGAAAATGCTTTTAGACATGCCAACCACAATTTGAAAAAGTAAAACATACGCAACTGCAGGATTTGCAGGTGATGACATCACTACCCATAGAAATGTAACTGCAAAAAGCCAGTTTACTGCTTTTAATATCTGAATTGCCACGAAGTCCATTTAAAAAAGTCAGTGTAAAGGCAGGAATTATATTAATAATAGCTACTATGAGTATTTTAGACTACAGTGAGCTTATACAGTATATGTGCATAAAAACACACTCTTAGTGTATTAGTGAAGAACCTTTTTTGAAAGGGAAACACTACTTTGGGTTTTGCATAAAACCTAGAGATACAAACCAGAGAACCCTTTAGGATTCTAAAGTTAACCTTTATTTCTAAGAGTATTCATAAGCTCATTCATAAGCTCAATGTTCATATGTTCTGCATAGAGAAAATGGACAGATGCAAATACAACCTATATTTATCCACTATCTCCTGTGTTCTACCGTCTACGACTATCAAGCAGCAGTATGTTTGGCATAACATGCTTTAATATGCAGTGCAAATGTACACAGAAGCATTAAGGCTCAAGGCAACAGCTTCTGAGTTGGACCACTAACACACACTGAGTAGAATTTTACTCAATACAGTCCATCCCCCACCTCAGTACAAAAATAATCTGAGCTTTTTGGTAGACTAATTATGAGGCCACATTAGTGACGCTTCATTTTTACCAGCCCAGGGAGGGTTAATCATGTGGGATTGTATATATTAATACAGGTTTAATTTGCTTAGGCATTTTAAAACTATGCGTGCTGGAGCTAATTAAAGCTATTTGCCCTAATTACCGAGGCGGGACTTCAATGTCATGAAAATATGCTGAAATGGCTCAATAAGCAGGAGCTTCTCATGTCTATACATATACATCAGTCTGCTCAGGTTATAAATGCTGACTTAAGATCAGCTCTCACATATAATGTATATACTATATAAAGTTTTATACATCGTAGTTGCAAATCTCTGACTCAAAGCAATCTCTGGATCTTCCAGGGCTGAATTAATACAAATTTCCCTTAAATATTGAATTGACATTTGAATTACTTACAGTGTTTTGTATTTGAATGCATCTGAATTTATGAAATTAGATGAAAATGTATTAAATTAAAGCCATTAGAGGAAATGACTGAAAGTACAACAAGGAATATTAAATTTTCAGTGGTGGATTTATTTTTTTTTGCCTTCAAGCATAAATATTCTGAGAAGTTTAATAATATTTGAACCATGAAATTAGTACTGACAGGCTTATAGTCGGTCCTGTGGTGCTGTGCTAATTGTAATGCA
This sequence comes from Pangasius djambal, assembly GCA_022985145.1. NCBI lineage: Eukaryota > Metazoa > Chordata > Actinopteri > Siluriformes > Pangasiidae > Pangasius > Pangasius djambal. Next base: position 20,692,751 of record CM040986.1, on the reverse strand, counting down.
GCCATATTCAGTTTGTGCTTGTCTCAGGCCTTTTTAGTCTTTACTTCAGTAAGTAAGATGCATGCTCAGTCGATTTGGATAGAATGTATAGCCCTGAAATACTCCTCAGACAGTGTTGTACAAAGTTTCAGATTTCTGTCCTGTTGCAAGGTGAAGGCATTGTGATGTGAGGTACTTGGTTGAGTTAATCTCACGGCTCATGTCTATGCTACAATGTTTCACAGATAAGGCAGTAAGCTTTAGAAGATTAACAGCCCCTTATGTTGAGAGCCACTGGCAACTGGCTGTAGATGCAAATGCCTCATGTAAAATCAGTGCTAGATGCTTTATTAGCTCTCCTGTTGTGAATTAATGATGCAACAACAAACAGATGTCTGATATACAGCTAAGTAGCCAACTGTCCATTTTTTATGGGCTCTTGAAACAAGAGGAGTATAAAATGGAGAACAGTCTCATATGGTTTACCCAGGATATATTTAAATACTTAAAATTAAAGCTAACTATCGACATTTTAGCATCATAGTCATTGTTTTAACTGCCAAATTCATATTGTTAGACTTGAAATGGAACATCAGCTTTAGTACTGCTAGTCCTATTTCTGCCAAATGAGTAGTCCCAAAAAAGTCCTAACATTTCTTAGATATGCCCTTTGCCATTTTCTATAGCAGTTACTGTATTATCCTGCTATCTAACAATGAATGGAATGTATAGAAGGCATTTGACGTTAGTTAGCGTGATCACTGAAAAGCATATACGCATGCTATCTTTCATTCATTAGTAGCCAAATTTCCATACTTGGCTGAAGTTTTCTTTTGATTATGTCTCTTGTTGTCAGTCGAAGCAAACAAGCGCACACAGGAGGGGTCAACAGCACAGACGGAGATGGTGGGTGTTGGTGACTGTGTTCCTGGGAAAGTTCACCAGACACAAGTACTGTCTCTCCCACAACAGTAAGAATGTGCAGACATGGCACCTAGTGAGTTTTTCTTCTCTTGCCATCTGTAAAGGTGGGTCACAGTGTTCATCTAATAACTGGCAACTGTTATCAGTAGTCTACAACGGTCATGTCAAACAAGTGCAGTCCATGATTTAAGCACAGATCTGACTGCTCTTAGCCATTTTTGACACAAACCCTGAATCAGGATTTATTACAAACTTTGCAAAAGAAATGCTTACCTTGTTTTAGCAGTTAGCCAAAACTAACACTTCTCTGTTATTGATGAGATGATTCTATATACTGAATTCTGTCTTCATTATGGTCAGCTAGCATTTAGAGAAATACACAACCCCAACGATGATCTAGAGTTTTATTACTCTATGAGCGTGCTTACATGCACATGCATAATCCAGTAATTATTTTTGGATTTTTGCAGTTACAGGATTATTCAATTGGTCACATATTCTGCAATACTACAATAAATTTAATCAGATTAAAGCCATTAGGTCAAGAAATCTAAACAGATGCCTGGATTTTAAGCCAATGAACAGGTTAGTCAGCAAAGTCAGACCATTTATGAGATGAAATAGGGAAAATGCTTGTCTCTGTCTTTGGATAAAATTAGAACCTTGAGCAAACAACCAACCAAAAATTCATATCATTACCAGTCAAACATGTAACCTTACACAAACTACTCGACTTGGGGTTTAACATGTAGTTAAACTAATAGCTTCACTACAGTGCCACACTACAAAAAGCAATCTGATTAGTGAGTGACTCACATAGTACCAGAGTTTTTCCCATCTGCAGGTTAAGTGAATGTAATTGCTGTCAAAATAGGATTTTTTTTTACTGTTACTAGATTATTTTCTACATGTACTACATATATATTGGTCACATTTTTACAGTAAATAATTTTTTACAGCTAATAAGAAATGACAATACATATACTAAATTAGAACTATAACTCTCCAAGAAACTTAATAATGATTAACGGCTGCTCAATATTGTTTAATATTGAAATCACGATTCATAGGCAATATAGGAATTAAGTAATAATATTGTATTTTATCATCATAAATTGTCAATTGAAATCATTTTCTTCTACTATGGGGATTATGAGGGTATATTCCTTCAGGTTCATTACTTCTGATTTTAAACCCATAAATAAATACATACCTACAAAGCCCACATGTGTCACCATATCAGTACGTGACCAAGTAGCCAGTTAAAACCTATGAGAAAAGAGCGCTTGATTTAATATACTGATACGTTAGCTAATTAGCTGGCTTTAGCTAAGATCACCCATTTCAATTATGCTTAATTCACTGAGGATGTCAGTGATCATGACTATAATTCAAATGTGATTTATTGTGCAGCCCTTGCTCTGATGCTCAGCTCGACAATGTATCACTTTATCTCTCTGTGCAGGAAACTTGACAGAAAAATAAAAGTGCAGTGAGTTTTGGTGATTCTAGCTGCTCTCTCACACAAACACACCCTCACACCGAGTAGGTGCTGTGACTGGACTGGCAGGAACGCTCAGTGTAAACAGGATGGTGTAGGAAGGCAAAACAGCTCACAGTGACGCACTGAGACACACACAGATCTAACACTAAACCTGCCTTTATGAACTATTACAGTACATGCACAGTGCTACTGCTAGCTATAAATATAGATTTGTACACCCATTCACACCTACTCATGCACATACGCAAGTACAGTTAACAGAGCCAGTGAAGGAGGGCACTGTTTCACATACAAAACACACACACACACACACACACGCAAATGTACACACCTAGCATACTTACAGTCTAACCAAAGTTACAAAGTTTCCAATGTGCAGGAGGAATCCTTCTCCTCTTCTGTCTGTCTCTATAATATGTCTCATTTCTCTAAATGTTTCTCTAAAAGTTCTCATAACATGTCATTAACCTCTTAACTAATCTGTTTTGAGTAATATCATTTAAGTATGAACTAAACACTCTCAGTATATGATTATAGGAAATTATACAACAGTTAATTCCGGTCCACTAAAATGATTGGACGAGTGGGGTTCCAAGAGTGCTTATATTAACTACAACCGCATTGGGACGTTTCACTGTGTGTACCACTCCGCTCGTCTGTGTTCAGCACCTGAAATTCCTTCATCCTAGTTCGAAACGGATACTACAGTAGTGTTAGTGACATCATCAGTGGACATGGCTGTTACCATATTTATAATGCTAAACGTTGCTAAGCATTCATTATAATTATTCACCTTCAAGCAGACTTTTCAGTTACAATTATTCAATTCAATTCAATTTTATTTGTATAGCGCTTTTAACAATGGACATTGTCTCAAAGCAGCTTTACAGAACATAAGAAACAGAAAAACATGCAAACAAACAAAAACATGCAAACAGTCCTAGATGTTAGACAAAATTATCCCTAGTGAGCAAGCCTGAGGCGACTGAGGCGACTGTGGCAAGGAAAAACTCCCTTAGATGATATGAGGAAGAAACCTTGAGAGGAACCAGACTCAAAAGGGAACCCATCCTCATTCGGGTGACACTGGAGAGTGTGATAGAACAATGTCCTTATGAATTATTCAGTAACAACATTGAAACTAATAGCAAAGGAAAGTAATTATGATAGTGAGAGAAGTCTGGACTAACCCTAAATTAAGGATAAAGTATGTGTGTGTTTTTGACTGCTGAAAACCTTTATATGCTGCATAACTGCACCATTTATGTCATTATCCTCTAATAGGTATCACAACTTGGGTTAAACTAACTTAAAATGAATCAGTTTAACCCTTTCTCACAGTACACTGGTGTTCCATTCCACCAGTGGAATGGAAATCGACGTATTGGGCATTTTCAAGCAGTATAAACAAATGAATTATTTTATCGCAGTAAGTCTATTATAAGATTAGTCTGGACACTGTTGGGTTTCTGTGCATAGAGTATCATGACTCTGTGTTTAACTGCTGGTGAGCAGGGTGATGGGAAAGAGCAAACAATTCACACCTCTCCACAAAAACATTGGTACAGAGATAAAATGGACAGCACAGCTAAAGATTTTTTGATAGTAAATCACTGTATACAACTGTCACATTAAAATTATAACTTCTAAACCTAGTAGGCTAGGTGAAAAATAAATACTTATGAAAAACTGCAAGTTCTTAAAGTCCTGAGTGTCTCGTTTCATATGAGCCATTAACCACTACTATGGAGTGTGACATCACAAATGAATTCAGTGCTGAATAAGGGCATCCACAAAACAGGCAGAAATTCCATTTTTTTGGCCTCTGGTAAAAAAGAGTTAAAATAATTTCTATATAATTTTCTAAAATGATCAGGAAACTATCCACAAGTAAAACTTCACTGGCAGATAGTCACATGACTATGTAGTATCGTAAATGCTAGTTCTCACATACTGAACACTACTCTGAGAATGAGCATGCAGTTTATTTTATATACTGGTGCTGTAAAGGGTGTTTTTTTTGTCGCTATGCCACTTTATTCATGCTTTTAACAAAATATAATATTCAGATTAGGCTTTTTTTAAAGTGTTTACTACAAATTCCATACTAAAACACATATACAGCTGTAATTCACACACACACACACACACACACACACACACACACACACACACACAAAAAGTAACGAAAGTTCCTAATGTGACATACCCCAGGTTGAGTCCTGCATAGCTGCTTCGGTTGCTAACTGAAGGTAAAACGTCTCTTTAGCTCTTTCGTCTAATCCGCCACACAGAACACACTTCCATCTTTGACTGCCAGGGCCAGCTTCACACACTTTCCTCTCTCCCTTCCTCCTTCTCGTTGCTCTCTTTCTCTCTCACCGCTCTCTTCATCCTCTCTCCTCCCTCAGGAAATTCTATTTCTCCGCCACACGTGTTCTATATAGCGCAGCCCAGCTGTGAATGATGGCCTCATCCTTCCTTTTTTTCTCTTTCTCAATCTTTCTTTCTCTCTAGTTTTCACTCTGTTTCTTCAGTACAGGTTTTCCAGTCTCTCTTTAGCAGACAGATGTTTCTGAGATTTGAGCAGCAGCGTGTGTGCGTGTGCGCGCGCACGCATGTGTGTGTGTGTGTGTATATGTGTGTGTGTGTGTGAAATATGAACTGTGCTGGGCCGAAACTGACCACAACAAGGAAATGACACACAGGTCTGGAATGTGTCGTGCACCTTTATTCACAGACACACTCCTCTCTCATGTAATCACCTTATTATTCTCAATGCAATGTGTTTTAAATCCTGGGCATGACAAGAACGTTACAATGATTCGTGTAAGCACACACATACACATGCACACACACACACACACACACACACACACACACACACACCAAACTTTGCAGCAGTGGCTAGCTGATGTTAAGTAGCTAGGTAGATTCACTAGCATCATAGCTAACATGGGTCAAAGTATTATTGTGTAACTGTAGTGTGTTCACATTATGTTGGAATTACAGTCTTTTGGAGATGACAGGTAGAAGATTCTAATCAGATTTGTTTGTTCTTTGGACTGAGAAATTGTTTGAGACTTCGGACTGCGAAACAAACACCACATCTTAACGTCTGTCAAACAGAAAAGCTATGCTTACTTACATACAAATACATACATAATACATACATAATTGTGTAATTAAAACAAGTAGCAAACTAGCTAACATGTGGTAAACTATTTAATTTATATGAGGAAAACTAGGAGCCAGATTTGCTTGCAAGCTAGCTAACATTAGGATAATTATATAAATAAGGAATCAAAACCTGCAGCCTAGCTGATAACATTAGGTAAACTATTATAGTGATGTCATACGATTACGTTGTTGGTGCAGGGATGCCTTCCAGTCACCGAAACAATTGCTTAATGTAATTTATACTAATCTATATAACATATAAAGGCAAATATTATATTGTGTAATTAAAAACAAGAACCCAACACAGGAAAAGTAATATAATATGCAATCAAAACTAGTACATATATTCTCTAGAAGGATCGACAACATTAAGTAAAATATTGTAGTGATTGATAAATTAAAAATTAATTTGCTGGTTTCATTAATAAAAGCCATAGTGTGCTGCCTTGGTCTAAGTTTTAGTTGCCCAGACACCTAATTGACCGGGCTAAAAATTAGTAGCTAACGTAATGTAATACCATATTACCAGATTATTAGCTAGCTAGGGAAACAAATGATCATGTATGAAATTTTTTGATTTATATGAAATACTTTGTTTGCCCTTGACAAAACAGATTGTGACTGTGGTGTTTTGTCCTAGCAATGCAAGTAAAATATTATTTCAGTCTGCCTATTTAGCATATTTATTTTATTCTCATTATGTGTTATAACTGTGAGGTGACTGCAGGTTGAATTAGCAAGAGAGTTACTGTATACGATGGTTTGGCCCTGGACTTTCTCGTCAGTGTTTCCACATACCTGCAAGTTCCCGCTTCTAAAAAAGCTGTCTGTCATCTACGCATGCTAATTAATGCATCTGTACATGCTAATTAATCTACGTAATAAAAAAACATTCTTCTGTACTATTCATGGGATTCAGAACAAGTAGTATGCTGTAGTTACAGCGCTGAGGTGCGTCACACCGCCATGAAACATTAAGTGTAAACATACACACCAAATGAAAAGTTATAGAAAGTAATAACTCATGGCACCAGTCAGTCAACAAAACTACGATGTGCAACTGTAGCTACTCTGTAACATATAAAGTTTATTGAAGTTGCAGTAACTTAAATTAGTCAAGGCCATTGCCTTTTATAAACAAATTATAAAAAACAGAAACAAGCTCCACTCTAAACCAAATACACTTCCGTATACTGTATATGTGTGTGTCCTGGGATATGGATGTGCATGCGGGTCAGTATAAGTGTGTGTGTGTGTGTGTGTGTGTGTGTGTTTGTGTGTGCCTGGGTATGTAGGGTAGAGTAAGTAGGCTACAGCACTGTTCCACAGGTTCCTTTCAGGTCCTGCTGTAAATGGGTCACTCTAGCCAGTGTTAATTTGGTCCCGCAGGCGAAACGGGGCTAAAGAGCCGACCTCTGTGGAACAGCCCAGAAAAACCCAGAACAGCAGAGACAGGGGAGGGAAGACGCTTTCCCATGATACTGTGGACTATTATTAAAACCAGGTCCGAGCATGACTATGACAAAGCCTCAGACAGCGAAGCCACACACAATAGGCACTTCCCAAACAAAGCAGCTCAGGGATGATGTCATTTCCATTTGTTGCGTAAACAGTGCGACCCTGTAGATAAGCGTTTTCTCTGTCGGCATAATTTGACAGTGCATGTCGGGGTCAAGATCACTCTTTCACGGCACTGTATGTGTTTCTAATAAACATGTAAATTCCGTCTTGGTGGTTTTTACATAAACGGCATGAAGGCACTCGTTTATTTCCTTCATGCCATGCATTCTTTGACCTTCAGTGACCTAGCTTTTTACTCACATTTGGTCTGATTGCATTAGCTGAGAGGGCAAAAAAGCATAGCTGTCGCCGTAGCACGGGTTAAAAATCGTAGATGCTTCTGTTAAACTATATACATTGGCACGCCTGCTTCTGTGCAACTCGGAGAAGGGAAAGCACAGTTTTCAAGGTAAGCTCTGTTTTCTGAGTGCTTGACGTAAGGGGTTTGGACGTTTCCATTTCAGGTGTATCAGTAACATTCAAATTTTTAAATAGGCTGAGTTGGAATGGGTCGGAAAAGGGATGATCTCACTAGCCAACTGCAAACTGCTGTCATTTTAGTTCACTAGGCCGTCTGCACATCAATTTTTAAAAGGCACAGCAGAACGCTGCCATCTATGGCCTTCCAGCACACACTGCAACTTGACCCCAAGACCTAGCACATTTTACATATCAAAACATCTAAAATTCACATAAATCTCATTACCATTGTCTACAACAGGTGGTTTATTATAACGTGTCTGGGGACCACATGCAAACGTGTAATCCTAACAAACATACTCCGTAAGTGCACACCATATCCAAGCCTTGCTTTCACAGATGAGCTTATTTATAGTGTGGGAGTCTCAGAGAGGAGGGCAGACGGAGTATTGACCCACACTAGAGGCCCAGAGGTCTTCAATCCTTCTGGTACTGGTTTTTATATGCGACTGTGGTTCAGCTCAGCCTGATGGGAAACGGGAGAGGAGGACGACCCCCTGCTGTAGATACACAGCTGAACTTCCATTTCCAGGCCAGAGCTGGGGATGAAGGGGATTGTGGGAAGTGTATATTTCCAAATCAAGCCTTGTGAAACTGGAGGCAAATAAAATAACCACAGGAATGACAAATGAGCTATTCTTTCCTGTACCGCAGAGAGCAAAATGCTGAATCCACCACCAAGAACTGTTTATTTATACTCCATAATTTATCAGAAACATAACTCCTCTTATAAAGAATACAAGACGAATGCATTAGCTAAAACCAAAACTAATCAGTTGTTTTTTTTAACTGCCTAATAATCCAGTATGAAAAAAACACTTCATCTGAAACTGAGATTGAATTGATAGGGTCAATCCAAATAACAATTTTATCCAAGGTGAATAATATGTCAAATAATTGATTAAATAAAACCTTTGGATTAATTTATTTTCCCAACTGCGCTGTGTTTGTGTCACGATGCACACCAACCAGCATGGCAGCTGCAAAAAAAAAAAAACTCAAAACTTTCTTCTGCAAGGAAACAAAGTTTATATGTAAAGTTTTTTTTTTTTTTATTAAAAGATTAAATGAGGGTGTGTGTAAAAGGCTAATATTTCAAAGCAGAATGACAGGAATTCTTCTTCTTGCTGTCTGTTCATTTTGCTAAGAAATCATTATTCGAGAACAGTCGCATTAATTACATTTTTCTACTCTATTCTACTCAGGTGGGACTTACAAATTTGTTGTTGCTATGGTAACATCAGCACTAAATACTGCTCCTCACACGCGCAAATAGTACATTTGGTTCAAATTAAGTGTAACGTAGCAAATATTGCTATTTATTTCCAGTGTTAAATGCGATACCTGGCTATAATTAAGATAAAGCATTTGAAATGGTCTAAAATTATTTAATTGTCATGTCAGTGTTCTGCAAAGACCAATACCATTTATACATGTTGTACAGTATTTAGTATTTAGATGTATTTTTCAGGATCCACATTGTGCTAATAATAATAATAATAATAATAATAATAATAATCTGTACTGTAAACTGGTTTCTCAGCAGCTCATGGATTAAATGCAGGCTTTCTTTGCGTGGTACGAGATTAATCCCAGTAATCTGAAAGATACACAGCTAGCGATCCTCCCCTTCATCACCTCCCTCTAAACATACAGCAGTCCCACTCACACGAAGCTAATAAGATCATACACACCTAGAGTGCAATGTTAAATCTGCTCATTCAGGACTTGGCTGGGTTTTATCTGGTTTCCTGCCATCTCCTAAAAACATGACGGTATGTGGATTGGCTATGCTATTTGGTTAAATTTGTCCCATCTTGGGTGTATTTCCGCCTCACACATAGTATTCCTAGGAGCAGGACTAGTTCCTGAGACTCCAGAATCCAACATGATCTTACTGAAGATGGATAAATGCAAGAATAACTGGCTAAGCATTTATTATGGTTTATGATCTTATCACACAACTGTATGAGAAACAACATGGCATTATCTTTTTTCTTTTTTTTTTTAAGAAAGTCACGTGATGCTTCGGCAGCTATACTGCCAATTTTTTGGTCCTGAAAGAACCTCCTTTAGCTAACATTATCTTGGCTAAGACGTTTAAAGTTCACAGTTTGATGCAGTTGAATTGCTAATAATGCGTAACTGTATGAGTATATTACATTTCAAGTCAAGTCTCTCAACATAGTGTTAAAAATCACTTGAAAACAAAAAGAAACAACTTTCCTGAAATTTTCTGTACATTATACAGCCTTGCATAATAGTCTGATTACTTTGTTAGCCATTGCTAACCCCACCTGCTTCTAAGAATCTCACAGCAGCATTTCTGTAAAAGTTTTAGCCTGTAGAAATCTTTAATTATGTGAATTTTTGGTCACTTATTAACTCGAGACTGTTGGATGTAGGAACTCCACACAGGCCCCAAAAGTCCCCTTTTTTCACATTAGCATGACTTGCACTTTATCTGATGCAGGTATGCAGTTCATATTTGATAGAAATCCATTTTTTATTAAAAAAAAAAAAAAAACCACTTGTTGCCTGTAGGAAATGCTGCTCTAAATGTAGGCAGACCTAAATAAACAACCACGGCCGAGCCTCTACCGAGCATAAGAAAACTAATTTTGCATACGGTTACATGGCCAGACAGGGCTGAAACCTCCATCCACGTCTCCATTCAGCTCGTTTTCCTTGTGCATGAAAGTATTTGCAAAGGCAAATGTCTTAGAGTTATGAATACTTATGAATACTTTTAATAATATAATGTAATCATAGTGCTTGTGTCTTATTTAGACTCATTAGGGGTCAAACAGGATCCACTCATTACAGCAGACACACCCTTGATTTGGTCTAGCAGTTCCATTCTGAATCCTTGTTTGTATTCTCACTACTGACTGCCCTACGGCAATCTACTGTGTGGTCATCTACGCCCCTGTGTCCTGTTTGGCAGACAGTCCCGACATATACACACACATTCTTCAGTGGGAAACCTTGAAGCTGAAACACACCCCTGGGATCTTCAGCATGAATGTCAACAACAAGGCAGGGCACAGGAAATTAGCTAATGAAACATCGGGTATTTTAGTTGGAGCATGAAAGTAAACACACACACACACACACACACACACACACACTGAGTAATGCTCACATGTCATTGAGTAAAGAGCTGAATTTGTTTATGGAAAAGACTAAAGCAGGAGAGGATGTGGGCGTTAAATGGCAGTTACCCACAATTAGCATAAGGCTGACTTTATTTCAGTCCTGTAAGGGCACTACCTATATTTTAGGGCAGGGCAATGTGATGATATCCTATAAATATACTTTTTACTTTCTGAGAGCGTCACAGGCATCATCAGTACTTTTATAATACTCCCCCCACTGTTACTGCACTTAGCAGACAGACTGAATGGCAGTTGAATTATATTTTCTTTTATTGTTATTCCTTTTCTTGTTTTTTTTTTTGTTTGTTTTGTTTTTTGTCATATACTTTTTCAAATGTGGCACAACTGTGTTCCTGGTACGTTGTTAGAAAACCTATATAGGTTTGAATAGGTTGGAGTGGAAGGACATAAGTGTCCTGCTCAGAGCCCTGACCTCAACCCCACTGAACACCAACTGCAGCCCAGACCTCCTCACCCAACATCAGTGCCTGATCTCACTAATGCTCTTGTTGCTGAATGAACACAAATCCCCACAGCCACACTAGAAAAATCTAGCGGAAAGCCTTCCCAGAAGAGTGGAGGTTATTATAATAGCAAAGGGGGACTACATCTGGAATGGGATGTTCAACAAGTACATATGGGTGTGATGGTTATGTGTCCACAAACCTTTGGCCATACACTGTATATGGCATGAAAAAAAAAAAAAAGGTTTTTTTTGTGAGATAGATATTGAGAAATAGTCAATTTCAGTCATTCAGTCAACCTCTATCTGTTGCTTTTATCGCTGTTTAAAATAATATATTCGCGAATAATCAGTATCAATTACTCTGTTGATTTTTCCTAATGATTTAAAACCTCAGTAAAAAACCCAGACTTGTTCGAGTCCCTACTAAGCAGCGATCATGAGTAATTTAATCTCCCACTGCTGCTGTGCACTAACAGGCTAATGGGTTTAATTAAAGTGCTGAATAACGCCAAGGGCTCTTGAGTGAAATTAGTCTGTCTGACTCCAGCACAAACACAGTTCACGGGAGAGTGAAACAAGAGCAATGAGAACAGCTTCCCCACATCAGGGCGGCTATTTAACACAAAACGCCCCCTTCCCTGGAAAAACCCACCTCATCAAAGCCTGATGCAACATTTAACCACAGAATACCACAGTTTACGCAGGCTAATTAGTGGATCCTCAGTTATGGCTGGACTGCACCCGCAAATCCACCACCCAGATTCACCTACACGTGAACTTTAGTGTGCTAAATATATATTTTAAAAAAATCAGACTTATGGAGTTTGTGTTGTTTCTGACACGCTGATATCTATAAAGATTCCAGAATGACTTTGCAGAAATAAAAACAGCACCATCTTGAAGCCAGAAACGCTTTTTCTCAACACATACTTTGGCAGTTACCAACACTGCTAACAAAAATTCCTAGCAGGCAGAGAAAAAAAACCCAGAATTTTACCACAAAACCCTAGCGTATGTTGTTGGACAGGACGGCTCCATGCTAACAGCATGAATGATTAAAGATATGTTGGTTGAACTGATATTTAACTGCCAACTGAAGGAATGTTTGGATTTATGAGCAATCAGGAGAGTGGACAAGCTTACTTTATACAAAATTAACATAAGGCTATGTCTGTTGTCCGTAATAATAAATTATTTCAGTATATATGTGGAGTATGTAAACTTTGACCATAAAAAAGCTCTTTACACTTTGATTACTGACATGAATTGAAACTTTCAAACAAATCAAACAACTTGTCCAACCAAATAGAAACACAAAACAGCTAAAAACATCTAAAAAATGATAATTACCATGTATACATACTGAAAGAACATCATCATAATTTGTTTTGGCTCACAAGTCATCAAAAAGGGGAAATAAAAACAAAATGAATCTTTCTTCCTTTCCCCTTTGTTCACATTTGGTCTGACTTGCTTCAGTTTCACTGGTCAAAAATTACACAGATGATGGCACCTTCGGTTTGGCGGGGTACGAGGGTAAGGGGTGTGGCTTAAAGTTTGAAGGTGGAATTAGTATTAGTGATTTAGAAGATAATATAGCTCCAATTTGATCTCTACATATATTTTTATATAGACTTGGACACTAAAAGGCTCCCTTACTCTTAAAGTGCCAGTGCAAAACTAAAAGAAAAAAAAGCAAACGTCAGGCACGAAACTTTTCTTAACAGGTTAATTATATTCGGGGGAACAGGTATAATTTCTTTCAGTTGTATTATTCGTGTTACTTTCAGACAAGTTGATTCTAGCTTCTGGGGTAGAGAATTTCTTGCGTACATGATGTTAAATATGTGAAATAGTGTACATGCTAGATCATAGCACGTTAATAACTGATCCACTCCTTAGCCAGAGGGTGGTGTGTGTGTGTGTGTGTGTGTGTGTGTGTGTGTGTGTGGATAAATCAGTTTCACCACGCAACACAGATGTGTCACCATGAAAGATGAGCAACACACTGAATACAACGAACAAGGAATGGAACAGAAATCACACTGAGAGAGAGTGTGTGTGTGTGTGAGAGAGAGAAAGAGAGAGAGAGACATCTATGGCCTAATTCCTCTCAAGTCAAACCCACTGGGGTTTTACAGAATCGAGTCCTGCATTTTCACACACACACACACACACACACACACACACACACACACACACACACACACACAGATAGTCTGTTCTCAAACTGGACAAAAGACTTACAATGGTTCAGGGTAGTCCTACATTCAACATGTGCTGATAGTAGAACAGTGTGAGTGCCTACATCATGAGATATTGTACAGTGTGTACACCTGCGTTGTGAGGTACGGTATGGTGTGTACACCTGCGTTGTGAGGTACGGTATGGTGTGTACAGCTGCGTTGT
>CM040986.1:20651240-20674897 GCA_022985145.1 Pangasius djambal | reverse complement strand
TATTTAGGTATCCTTTTTTCCTAACAGTAGTCCTTGAAAACAAACCAAATTGCTAGTACTCATCTTAAACGTCAACTACCTTAAACTATGAAAGTGAACTGTCGACAATAAGGCGATTGCAATCCAGGACGGGTGGTTAACATCAATCTGGCAACCCATGTAGTAGGCGGGGTTTGTCCTCGTTATTAACGCCATACTCACATGACCTTTCCCCTCCATCCCCATGTTTCTCTGACTGCTCCCGGATCAGCTGTGGCTTTCCACTAAACACAAATGATACCGCAGAACTGATCTGAGAACAGTGACACAGTGCGGGAGTTAAGTTTCACTGTACAAAGGTGGAAATAAAAAAATAAAAAAAGAAAGAAAATAAAGAAAATAATACAAATAAATAATAATATATTTAATTTAATATAATTTAAGTAAATATATTTCATATTTACTACCTCTGCTACTACTACTACTACTATTAATAATAATAATAATAAAAATAATAATAGTGTTATTCATACCTCTCTATATATATTTACACAGTCAAATAATAATATTTTAAATACATAATATTTTAACTATTAATAATTTTATTGCTTTAGTTATTTCTTTTATTCTTCTTTATTATTTTTACTTACATTTGTTTATTTATCTATTTTATTGTAATATTATTAATATTATAATATATTTTATTAATCTGAATATCTGAATCACAGTTTTTGTGGTGAAATCCAAATACGCCTAAACACACCTAAACACGCCTCTGCATCATAAAATAGATTAACTAATTAATCTCAAAATCAGACGTATGCCTCAGTGCACGTAACAATCAACAACCACCCTGCCTTAATGGAAGCAACTTTAAGAGAGATGATTCACATTCAGCTCAAAATCTCAAACCCAATGTATTATTTGTTTTTTGTTTTTTAACCAAGCATGTACATCAGTGAACACATACACAGTGGATCAGGGAAGACATTGCCAACATCATTGCCAGATATAACTCAGAGTAGTTGTAAAATATAGAGTAAAATAACTGAGCTCATTGACACAGTTGTAGATATAAGCCAATCCCTGTGATGTGACAGAAAGTGTGACTCATGGTACATTTATTTATTACTGTTATTTTAAATGATCTCCGTATTTTTATTACAGTCTAATTAAAATGTAATGCATTATAATGATATCATCATCACTATCTGGTTATACCACGCAGTAAAATCATTACAGATTAATTTTTTACCGTACTTTGCACTTTTTAACAGCAGTTTGTGTGTGTGTTACTGTAACATTAATGATAGTATATGATGAAAAGTGAATCACTGGCCTTGTTCCAATTTCCTAACATGGCCTGTCACGAGGGAGTTTGGAAAGGTCTGGATGAATGTTATGCTACATTTAGCTCTTTCTCTTCTGTGAAATGAGGTTTTGCCTTGGGTTTAAACAGGTCACCACCCCATGACCAGTTTCCAGGGATAAAATAAATAGTTTGAATCACAGGTGAAGAGAGCAGGAGCCAGTTTCCCAATGGCATCATAGTGGTAAGATCATCTCAGCTCTCTTAGAGTGAGAGAGAGAGAGAGCGAGAAAGAGGGATAGTCTGTGTGAAACCTAAACATGCCCAAAGCGATTTGCTGTGGTTTCATGAAATAAGTCTAGTTAATTTATAAAACCCCAAATCACGTGCATGCCTCAATGTGACACACCAAATTGTGTGGATGTTTTATTACATGAGATGAAACTGCTGTAAAATCATTTTTGGAAGAACTATTGACTACCCCCTGCCTGGAAAGAAACCTTGAGGGGGCAAGTAAAGATTAGGCATGTGATAGCTCACACATAATAGATATAGATATCAATATACCGGTAATGACTATTCAGAATCACACAATAAATAAGGACGAAAAGCCTCAGTGAGTACAGTCTACAAGTCCATGGCACGGTGCTGATCATGAGTAAGAGTACATTGTGAGTGACACTACATCCATGGGAACAAAGCGTACGAATGTCAAATATTCAAGAGAAAGCTATTTCATGAACCAGGGGATTAAATTCAAATGGCCAAACCAAACGTAGATTAGCTTTAAACCCTCTTTGTCATTGAGAGATTACCATATACTTCCTGAAACACTCCAAGAATGTGTTTTTATTATGTACGCGATGGACTTGACTCCTAGGTCTCAAGCTTTCACCCAACAGGTCTTACAGGATCTCACAGTAAACTTGATGAGTTGACACAGAGATGCCTGTCATGCCTGAAGTTTCATTCGCGCAGCAAAAAAACTTCATGGTGCCCTGGCTGTTAGGTTTTTGGTTCAGCACTCCGAGGAAAAAAGTAGGCCAGGGTGACCGTCTCAGAGGCGCATAAAAAAAAAGTTGTTCATTTCTGTTTCATCACTCACAACAGTGTGGGATTGTGTTCCCAAGACCTCTATGAGGCTGCAGTTAAATCTGGAAACTGATAAAGTACATCGAGCTTTTCTTACTCCCCAGAGAGAAAGCAACACGGCAGCATTTCAGATCTGGGGAGGAGAAATTGAGCTTTAGTTCAATTGGGTCAAATTGATTGTCATGCAATTCATATATGAGTAGAAAATATAATTATATAGCATCATATATATTCTATATATGACTAAATTATTTTAGTCATATACACGGTGCAGTTGAAATCTCAATTCTGATTAGTCTGAAGATGATTCATTGTTTAGAACAGCAGCTCTGACAGTAGTTTCAGCTGCAAGGCAAATCACAGGCTTATATTAATGCACTTGTTCAATATGTTATAATGTCTATAGTAACGATTTGGAAAGGCACACATCTGTCTATATAAGGTCTAACGGCTGAAAATGCATATCAGAGCAAAAACAAGGCCATGAGGTCAAAGGAACTGCCTGCATAGCTCAGAGACAGGATTGTGGCACACAGATCTGGGGAAAGCTACAAAATAATTTCTGTTGCTTGAAGGTGAAGGTTCCCAAGAGCACAGTGGCCTCCATAATTCATAAATGGAGAAGTTTGGAACAACCAGGACTCTTTCTAGAGCTGGTCGCCTGGCCAAATTGAGCAATCAGGAAGAAGGTCCTTGGTAAGAGAGGTGACCAAGAACCTGCTGCTAACATCTTGGTGCCAAATGCCACAGCACAATTTCAGAGGTCTTGTGGAGTCCATGCCTCAACAAATCAGAACTGTTATGGTGGCACAAGGGAGTCCTTGTTTTGGCTTATCAGTGTATATATACAGTATATTTGCAGTTTATTTAACCTTTACGGAAGGAGTCTCCAGTGTCAAGGCTTTGCAGCAGCCAGAGGTTAAACAGTAACTTTCTGTCATGGGACAGTCTTCAGGGCAGAGGACTTTGTGGTAACATGACCACCTGCATTTATGTCCTATTAACTTCAGGACAGACAGAATAGAGAGGCTTGTGAGGGAATGACTGTTTATAGCTGTTGTTACTTGGTTCGTGGATGCAACACAACATTAAATGTAAATATTGCTAAATAGTATGATGTGTCATCCTTTAATAAATTAAATCATTTTACTGTTGGCAAATTGCTGTGGTATACAAGAAATGACGCACTTCGGGATATGCTGTTTTTGGAAATTAATCAACTTCAGGGTGGGAACAGTTTCTTCTTCACTTCTTCTAATGCACTTGTTCCAATATATTATCATTTCTATAGTAACAACCTACACAGCAACTGTGTAAACATGTAAATATTGATATGATGAAGCTTTATTATAAGGAGTCTCAACTGTCAGCCATTTATAACAGTCCAATCTACAGCTATACCCTGAAGTTTTGCGACAGTCTTTACTATAAACTATATTATCGATGTGTGCAGCTTTCCTCTACAATTCTGCAGTTTCCTAAAACATTGAGAGGTGACTGATGCCAAATTGATTACGTTAAGACAAAATTATTCTGCTTGTCCAAAATGGCTGTCCAAATAACTTTACAGCCAGATGGTGAAGTTTATAGATATTTACCATGTTTCAAGAATTGTGAATTCAATGTTTTTATGTTTGTGATGTGTCCTTAGCCACAAATCACAAGTCTGTAAAGCATGTGATGTGGCTTAAGGCAGATATTTACTAAAATGCTTTTGGTTCTCATAGCTCCAGTGATGAGGTAAGGACACAAAAATGTCCAGCCTTTGAAATTAGGGCTAAGTGGGAAATTTTTTTTTTAAAAATTTGCCAAACCATTCCAGTATGTTATATTGGCATAAAAATTATTTCTAGGTCCTGCATGTTCTAGATATTCTATGAGATTTGTAAAACAGTCTATTTTAAAGGCAGTCATTTCAAGTCATTAAATCAGAGTAAACTGTATTTCTACATTGTTTAATAAACTGTTAATATTTTCCCAGGTTCTGAAAACCACAACTGAATCCTTGAACTGCAGCTGCACTGTTACATGGCATTTCTGGGAAACTGGAAGCAGATGTCATGATATTATGCAGTGAAATATATCTTTATATTATCACGGCTCTATTTTCATGTAAAGCTAAAGTTACCTTACTGTCCCTGCCTGCATTTTGTTCTGCTGATTAGTAAACAGGAGGCACACAGTGAGACAGAGGGAGGACTGTTCGGAAGTGGGTGTCTAAGTACTGTTGTCCATTGTTTTCATCTTCACAATTCTTTCTTTCAGTTCATTTTTTCCTGCTGTGGCTGAAGTGATGCTATCACACAGTATAATAATAAAAGTACAAGAGTGATATTCTGCATTTAAAATAGACAGAGTGGTCTGAAGTAGGACAGATATTATGTAGATATATAACTGATTGCTTTGGAAGGCTTGTCTAAAGTTTTCCAGTCTGTTCCGTGTCTAGTTCAGTCATTTTTGCTTCTCGTCTCACTGTTCTGCATATCAGGATTCCAGCAGTCGCTAAGCATCCAGCCAACATTCAGTCACACTCTTCTGTCTGTTATCAGATCCTGCCTTGTGTCTATAAATAGGCTTTTTAGACATGCAGTGGCTGATTCTTTCTTTCGCTCTAACTCTTTGCCTGTAAAAAAGAGTTGCAGTCTTTGTTACAGCGACAGTATACGGTTTCTAAAACTAGGCCTAAGTATCACTGAGTCAAATATAGTCACAAATGATGAACATTACTTTTCCAACAAAAATATTACAGAGGAAAAATGTTACAGAAGAATGTTTGTATGTGAGTAAAGAAAGTAACATATTACATAATAGACTACTTTTCAGACAAAAATGCATGAAGGCTAGTCATTACCCTCAAAAACAAAAGCAAGTGTTAAAGTCTCCAGAAGAACTGTGACAGGTTCTCCAAGCTGCCTAGAAAAACTTTCCAGCCAATTTTTTTTTATAAAATTGCACAAACTTTACCTAAGACTACTTATGCTTTTTTTTAAGGCAAGAGGTTTTCAAGCCAGATATTGATTTTATTTAGTTTAATGCTGTTTACTGCTCCCCATAGTAGATTTCTTTTGTATGTAGAATCTTTTTGAACACATCTTTGCTATACAACATTTCTTTACACGTGCTTAAGACTTTTGCACAATACTGTATGTCTCAAAATATCTCATACCATATTTAACTTTTGAGTTGGTTTAAATATATAGAACAAATTCCATGCATAAAGACTATGGATACATGACTTATGAAATATTGACATGACATAGGAAATATCCCATTATGTGTCTCAGTGTTTAAGGCTTTGTGCTACAGATCGGAAGGTTGTGAGTTCAAATTCCAGCACTGCCACTGAGACCCTTAACTCTCATCTACTCAGTTGTATCCTGTCTCCATTGTAAGTGACTTGAAGTGAAGTGAAGTGAAGTGAAGTGTGGCCAAGTACGGTGACCCATACTCGGAAATTGTGCTCTGCATTTAACCCATCCAAGTGCACACACACAGTAGTGAACACACACACACACCGTGAACACACACCCAGAGCAGTGGGCAGCCTTTTTTTTTTTGCTGCGGCGCCCGAGGAGCAGACTTTGGATAAAAGTGTCACCAAATACGTAAATATAAACGGTCAGGGAAGAATAAGAGCTCAGTACACCTGACATTTCATTTATATGCAGCAGTGCTCGTTAAACAAAAACACTCGAACTGGTCCAGCATGAACCTGAAATTTGAATATGAAAAAGGACACCATTTGGCTAAGGTCCAGAGCACACAATGTTCTTTAGCAGCACATTAACAGAAGCACACTTTTTATGTTATAGCTGCATTAGAACGAAAGAGCCGATAAGTTAAGGAAAGTGTTTAGTGCTGTATTTCCTGAACGTTAACTCTCCTTCACACACACACAGTGTCATATAGTCACATATACTCACTTTATTAGGTAGAAGATACTAGATGCACTTGATGCTCTAAAGAGACTCCACCACCAGTTATTCTTTGGAGCCTATATTATATAATATATTATATTATACTCAGGCCCACAGTCTTGATTAGAAAAGCTGGGTTTTTTTTTTTACCTAAAAAAGTGTATGCCTAGACTAGCCTTGATTAAATGTGCCTTAATGAACTAAGTAAAGTAAACTGTTCTAGCTTCCTGAAAGGGTTCTCTTTTAAGAAAACAAACCGTGGATTAAGGGTGTAACGCAATTGCAGTTGCAATGACAGTATCTCTATCTGTATCCATTTAGTGCTCCAAATATCTGTATCTGTATTAGGATTTAAACCCCAAGTAGGTGTGACCTGTTTTGTTCTTTCTCACTCATGTCCACAAGAAAATACTCAAGAAAGTACACAAGAATGTTTTTTTTGTTTAATCACAGTCCTGATGTGCAAGTTTATATATATTTATAGAAATCCCAATTGTTGCAAAAAATCTTCTTGCAAAAAATGTTGTGGTGAAATGAAAGCAGTCATAATTTTGTTTAATAATGCTCTTCAGGGCCAGGTATTAAAAATCACATTCAGACCTGCACCAGCTCAGGGTCAGATGTAACAACATTCTTTGTTAATTTCAGGCCAGTTCTTACATTAGGCCCGAGGTGTAAAATAGTTGAATAATTGTACTTCATTACTATATTTAAGTGTTATTTCAACGTATTTGCAGTATATTTGTAGTATTATTGCAATTGAATACTGGTACTCTTACTTACTTACATTTCCAAGAAAAAAGAATTTACACTTACACATTTTTATTTAGACCTTCAAAGTACTTTTTACAAAGCTTGGGAGTCTCTGCTTCTCTCATCCAGCCAATGACTGTATGCTGTATATCAGTTGAGTGGGCTCAATCGTTTCAGTTTAGCATCCAATCAAGTTCATCATTGAAGACAGCACAGAAGGATCATGCGAACTGCTCATCTCTGATCATGCTACACAATGTAGTTAGCGCTGTAGCAATCCATGTGTGTCTGAATATAGATAAGACACCGGACAGTAGTGTTGAACTTGAGGATCAGCACCCCAGCCCTACCTCAGTAAAATATGCTGGAGTAATGCTGCGTTTTGACTTGAGGCCGCAACTAGTTATTCCCAACCTCCAAACAGGAAAAAACAAAAAACAAAAAAAAAACACCTCCTCAACTTGAAATTCCTACTCATCAGCTTGGGGTTGTCTTCTCAACTATGTTCGAAGTGCCTTCCCAGTTTACAGAGTGACATCAAATCAACATGGCTGCACCCAGCATCAGAAGTAAACAATGCAGCACTTCTTATCTTTAAATGAGTTATACTATATATACAAGTATTTCCTTTAAATATACATCACTCATCACAGTTAGCTTGTTGCTAACAAAAGATAAACATGGAGGCGTCCATGTTGTTTTCCCCACTTTATATGTCAAATGTGCCAAGGTTGAAAATGACATCATTCTGACCTGCTAATTACCACTTACGAAGTAAGTAAAATACAGCATAAGTAAAGACTCGTATAAAATGGGGTGCCTCCTTTACCTCCCTAGAAGGTATGGACTTTATTTAATTTGAGAAAGCATATTGAAGTAGTTTCATTAATTTGCTAAGATAAATTGTAAGTTAGCCTTCTTTGCTAATTTGTGGTTATGCTAGGATCGATTCCAGTAGCTAACATAATTGGCTAGGCAGCAAATCAAATTCTAGCTAATGGTTAATATTTCAAATAAATGATTGAACGATTGAATAATGTTTTCAGGCAAAATTGAATAGTTGTTTTCAAACAAAAATCATCTTCTAACAGTTTTAGATACACTATATGGCCAAAGGTTTGTGGACACCTGACCGTCCACATCCATATGTGGTTCATCCCCAAATTGTTGCCACAAATTTGGAAGCACACAATTATCTAGAATGCTTTTGTATGCTGTAGCATTACGATTTCACTTCACTGGAACTAAGAGGCTCAAACTGTTTTCCAGCATGACAGTGCCCCTGTACACAAAGCGAGCTCCATGATGACATGGTTTTCCAAGGCTGGAGTGGAAGAAGCCTGACTTCAACCCCACTGAACACCTTTGGGATGAACTGGAATGCTGACTGCGCCCCAGACCTCCTCGCCTGACTTCACTAATGCCCTTGTGGCTGAATGGACAAATCCCCACACCCATGATCCAAAACTGTATGGAAAGCCTTCCCAGAAGAGTGGCAGTTATTATAACAGGGTAAAGAGGAGACTAAATCTGGAATGGGATGTTCAAAAACCACTTATGAGTGTTAAGGTCAGGTGTTCACAAACTTTTGGCCATATGGAGTAAGTTATTTTCACATGAGAACATTTCATCAGTTAAAATCATTTAAAGGACATTTAAAAGTAACTACTTTTTGGCTTTTACTTGCATTTATTGCATTGCATTTATTATTTCACTTGCATTTATTTGGCTGGATACTTCCACTATTAATTGACTAAGATTTTAACACACTATCTATGCTTTCACTTACTGTAAGTATAATTTCTCAGTACTTTATCCACCCCTGATTAGGCTGTTGTGAAAAAAAGACACTGAGCCATCCAGATATGGATAGATTAGGCTCTAATCCAGTGCTGTGGACAGTGTGATCTTCACCTAACCAGTGCAGGGTCCATTCTCATCTCTGTTTTTTGTATTTATGCAGCATGTGTTTCTTTTTGTGTGGACTCTTTGGCAAAAATTTGAATGGGAATATCTGTGGTTAGAGAAAAGCAGCACAACCTTAAAAACATGAAGACAATGGAGCTCTGTGAAGCTCGTCGAAAAACAACAACAGTGTGGTTTGGAGGCTCGCGAGGAAGTTTATTCTGAGTTTGCTTTGAGAGCTCACTGGTTCTTCAGGTTCGTCCATTAGCAGAGAGCACAAAAGCTGTAAGAATGAACCCAGCAAGTGATTTTTTTCAAAACTGTATGGCATGCCAGCGCAATCTCAGGAAATAATCGGACTGGATTCCAGCTTTTTTTAAATTCCTGCCAAAACACCTATCCATCTTTGTCACTCGGCTTTGTTCTTCATGCTCTATTTATTTAATCTGAACAGGCCTGGGCCTTGATAGAGTCTTTTTGTCTGATTGCATTGAATTCTGGGGCTCCAAATTACCTCCAGATTTCTCCACAGCAAATGAGCCAGGAAAGTATGAGAGCAATGTCAGACTGAGTGGATGAGTGCATGAGTCAACGGCAGCACAGCATGCTCTTTACTCAACACTATCATCTGTTATGCTAATGAGCTCTAAAGGCTTAGTAAGGGATAAAAATGTAGCGTAAAGTTACGTTACATTTATTGCATCACATTTCAGTGGGGTGTAGCACAGTTAAAGGAGTAATTTCATTGGTCTTTTTCTTGATGGTGATGACTCAGATATGGTGCGATACATTTGCGATATACAGGAGACTCAACTTGGGCCATGTTAGTCTAGATTTGCTAGCTAGCTACTCACTGGTTTAAAGAGATAATCCATATAGCTGGCATTAGCTACTACAAATTATAGAGGGTCCTTTGGACTGTAGTTGTGAACCCCTGAGCTAGACTATCTTTCCAACCTGAAGTCAAGGACAAAGAACTGAGGTAGCAGTAACATAGCTAGCTAATAGCTAGCCCCTGCTATTAATAAGCTAGTGATGTTAACTAGCTGGGCAGTGAATCAATGTGAATCGATATGAATTAATGACTTAATTTGCAGCGGTGGTTTTTACACTGTTGTTGTTCTTTCGGCTGTTCCCATTAGGGGTCGCCACAGTGGATCATTGGTATATCATATTTGATTTGGCACAGTTTTTACACCGGATGCCTTTCCTGATGCATAACCCTCCCCAATTTTATCTGTCCTTGGGATCGGCACTGGGAGTGCACTGTTTTGTGCAACCCCTGTGGCTGGAGTCGGTTTCCTGGCTGGGAATCGAACCCGGGCCACGGTGATGAGAGCATCAAGGCCTAAAGTGGTTTGTACACTAATAAAACATTATCAATATCAACGTACAGTCTAGCACTCTAAAAATACAGACTCGATTTAATTTCCTTATTAACTGTTCCTTGTTTGAAGGTCATACAAACAAATGCAAGAACTTCTGTCAAAACTGAGGACTAAACAAAAAAGGATTTGATATTTCATCAGAGATTATTTAAATTCAGTGCTATATTTGTAAAGTACTTTTAACAGTAAACATTATCACAAAGTAGCTTTACAGAATGATTAAGGCTTTGTCCCAAACCATACACTACTGTAAACAGTACAGCTCCAATACAGTACTGATCACTGATACTGATACAACAGAATTGGTGTAACATTTAGACATGCTATTTGGTGCAATCCTACAGTATGTACAGTCATGTATGAAAGTGAGGGAAATGTGTGATCAGGGCTGGAGGAAACTGACAAGGACATTATGTTCCCAGCTGAGTTCCTTTTACAGCATAACAGGAAAGAACAGGAAAAAAGTAGAAGTGGGACTGTTTTATGTAAATTATTTTGTTACAACCCATCTACAAATACAGAAAATATTCTTTGGTTATCTTTCTGGGGTGCTCTTCTGTGAGAAAGGATTTTAAGTAGAACCCCAACCATCCATCCATTTTCTGTACCACTTATCCTACACAGTGTCATGGGGAGCCTATTGCAGGGGACACCCTGGATGGGGTGCCAATCAATCGTAGGGCACAATCACACACTATGGACAATTTTAGAGATGCCAATCAGTCACACTGCATGTCTTTTGGACTGGGGGAGGAAACTGGAGTACCCATAGGAAACCCCCAAAGCACGCGGAGAACATGCAAACTGCGAGATAGGAATCAAATCCCCAACCCTGGAGGTGCGAGGCAAATGTGCTAACTACTAAGCCACCTACGTAGAGTCTTTTTTTTGCGAACTAAAAACCCATAATTGTCTATTGAACCTTTGAAGAACACTTAAAGAACCATTTTTTAAAGACTGCAGAATGTACTCCGCCTTCCGCGGTGTAGTTATCTTGATATAGTTGTATTCTCACTTCAAAATTCAACTGCTCAGGAACATTGAGGACAAGAATATGCTAAATTTTAAAAAATGGCTACGATTTTTGGGCTGCTAATTAATCTAAAACAAAAGAAACATAACATACAGTTTGCTACACTTCCTCCTTAGCCCCAAAACATGAGAAAAACTAGTTCTAAAAAGTAAATGCTGCGCGTCCCTTACTTTTTCCGTGCAATTTGTCACATATACAGAACACACCATATTATTCTCATCCACAACATATATAGAGAGAGAGATAGAGAGATAGAGAGAGAACAAAGAAAGAGAATGAAGCTACTACATCAACACATGGTGACACAAAGCAAGGATCTGGTCTTCCAGCCACTTCAGATGGAGTGGGAAAGCTCTCTATGTCTGTCTTCTCTAGTGCTTTATCCACTTAACTCTCGCTTACTGCAACAGAGAGAAAAAGACAAAAAAAAATAACTAACCATATGGACTCAATGAGCGTTATGACAGCTGGTCATTAAAACTTTTTGCCTGTTTTTCAGAAAACAAAAGGCGCACAGACTTTGAAACAACAAGAAAACAGCTGCATGGAAACACTGTATATCAGTGAGATTTTTTTCATGTCTGCTACTTGTATTTTATTTGCAACTCTTCTGTTTAATTAGCCTTCTAAATCATATTGATGAAACATCATGATTTAAAAAAAATTGCATAATTATTTCTTCAATTTAAGATGCTACAGTTCATTGAGTTAACATTATTTATAGCCAAATCTGTGCTAAATTAAAAAAAAAAAAAAAAAAAAAAAAGCCATCTTTGACCCTCCTGGCTTTCCACGTTCCACATGCACCTGTTCCTAATTTCCTTATTTTCCCTATTTAAGCCTGTAGTTTTCCACCTTACTTTGTGGAAAGTCTTGCTCTCTGACTGAAATAGTATCCTAGGCCATCTACTTTCTTTCCAAACAAACAGCAGTGTTCAGTGTGTTGTGCGTGCCCTGCATTCCCCCATAGCTACAACATAAAACAGCAAAACATCTACAACAGTGCACTATATAGAGAAAAGGGGTTGGTTTCAGCCATACAGCTGGATTCCTGTTAGCCTTTCTTTGTGGTCCTTAACATTGTTCCTGATCTTTTTTTTTTTTTTTTTCGTCTTTAGTCCTGTATAGATCCCCTTTCTATATTTTCCTTATTGCTTCCTGCATCTGTGCATTTTGTGTATTTTGGGAGTTTGCCAGTTAACTCTCTGCTTGAGTCCACATTCCTGAGTGTGAGCATTACATAAGCTGCTGAGTTGGTGCAGAGACATGTCGAATTTGGAAAATGACAGAAAAAAAAAAAAAATCTTGGATTCCTGGTCTGTTTAAATTATTTCCAGTGGCACAAGTTGTGCTATTTTTGAAAAACGAAATGAACACAATTTTCCACTTAATTCAAATGTCATCAATAGACCAAAACCGCAATCAGCCATGTTTGGTGTCTGAAGTTTGCTTCTTTAGTTTTGTACTGGAGCTGCAAGGATAATGTAGCCAAGAAGAAACAGAAGCTAGTAGCTACCCATTTAGCAATGTGCAAACATACACCATCACCATTAAACATATCAGTATCTCAGACATGTTTATGTGGTTTCTGACACTGTATGGCGCTAATAAGAATAAGAATAAGAATAAGAAGATAAGAATTTCACAGGGATTGTGAGATAAATCCACAATCCAGTAGTCGGCTGAATCATTCTCTTCCTCAGCATGTAGTCTGGGTCTCAATCATTGGACCCAAAGTTTAAAGGTGGTGTTGTACAGTACTGTACTGACCAAACATTGGACCCAAAGTTTAAAGGTGGTGTTGTACAGTACTGTGCAAAAGTCTTAGGCACCATGTTTTTTTGTGGGTTTTTTTTTTTTTTAACTTTGTTGTAGATTTTTATTTTATGACTTCTACATTATTGATTCAGTACAAAAACAGTTTAGATTTCCAAACATTAGTTTTCCAGCACAAAATTAAATGTTACAGAAAAATGTTTGTATGTCAGTAAAGAAAGCAGCAGATTCCATGCTGCAAAAATAAGTGTGACAGTCAAAGTCTCCAGAAGAACTGTGGCTGCTTCTGCAAGATGCTCAGTAACACTTACAGCTCATTTCCTTGTAAAACTTCACAAATTGTACCTGAGATTACAATTTTTTTTTTTAAGTGAAGGATCATCATGCCAAATATTGACTTTGTTTCATTTATTACTGTTTACTGCTCTTTATTGTATTTCTTTAAATGTAGAAACATTTAATTTCATTATTTTTGAAGGCATCTTTACTCCACAGCATTTCTTTGGATGTGCCTAAGACTTCTGCAAAGTACTGTATGTTACAAGTGATTCAGAAAATATACTATAAATTTGATTTGTATATTTAAGACTTATTCTAATATGAAAGCTTTTATGAACTACACTGTTCAGGGGAATACATTTAAATGCAGTGAGAGATAAAAGTGCAAAAACTGTCTCTGTTTCTGCAAAAACTGACTGCCATCCAATCCAGGGTGTATTCCCGCCTCATACCCGGTATTCCCAGGATAGGCTCCGGATCCACCACGACCTTGACCAGAATGAATAAACCGTGTGAGAAAGTTAGTGATTTAGTATGTCCTGTTACATCATAAAACATCAGAGCCTATCAAGTATCAGGATGCAAATTCAGGCTATAAAACATCTTTTTTTTTTTTTTGTAGAACTGCCACGGCAACCTATACGGAAAACTCACGTGTACATTACATATGCAATTAAGTGTTTTATGTAATATGTGATCACGTTAAAAACATGTGAAGATGCAGTGTAAGTAAACACGTGACATTATACGGATGTGACGCCCTGTGAAACTGTAATGGTTCATGTGAGAAAATCATACTGTATGTTGTCAAATAAAACAACATTGTGTGTGAAACCTAACATGTGAAGTGTCCAAATACCACATGTGCAAATTTCACATAGGAATCATGTGGTTATACACACGTGAAGTCCATGTGACTTTTCTGTAAGGGAGAAAAGGTTTATTTATTTATTTAATTTGTTTAATTAATTAATTAATTTCTTTATTTAAATAGAGCTAGATAAAAATAATGGTCTGAAGAGTTTTAGCTGGCTTTGAGATGTAGATAAGGAAATACTGAGGGGGAAGTACAACATAGAAATAAAGGAATAGATGATTTACAGTAAGGGAACTACTGTAATTAAAGCTGAATCACCTCTTTGGGTTAAACAGAATTGAATGGACGTGAATTTCGAAATGATTTTGTCGCCATCTAGTGGTCACTCAATATCAGTTATCTTTCAGGTTATTGAACGATCATGTGCATGTAGGATATTTCTAATTTTTCATAAGAGAGGTGTGTCTTTATTCTTATTATAAAACAAACATCTGATATCTGCAGCAAGCATTTATTTTCTTTATTTTCATTTGAGAGAAAGAGAGCGAGAGACAGAGAGAGACACACACAGAGAGAGGTTTTTTGTTTGTTTTCTTGTTGTTGTTTGTTTGTTTTTTTAAGTGATGACGTTGAGCTTTGCGTCACGGCCACACAGTGGGATTGCTGCGAAAGTGGTGACGTCGGCAGGCTGGGAAGGAGCGCGCGCTGGACCGCGCCTCTCCGGCTCTCGCGCTGTGAGCATCCCACAGATCAGACCACGATGGAACCGGCGACAAGAGAGGAACCGGAGGCGCGAGACGAACCGGAGGCTGGAGATGAGCAAAGCTGCACCGTGTATGGCCTCTACGACCAGGATTTAACGCACAAGGTAACTAATCATCAGCTAATCAAAGATTTCTCCTTATACAGTTAGAGAAAAGGCGCAGCACAGGTACAGTTTGTTCCCCAAGGTAGAAACAATGAGCCAGTTATGCATCTTAATTATTCTCCTGTGCAACTGTGTTTCTTTAACCAAAGGCGCAAAGAGACGTCAGAGGCAAGCGTTTGCTCTTTAAAAACCTATTTTCTTTTCTTGAAAGTGCTTAAATCCAAATTATCATGCAAACTGTAATGCCTGTGTATGCAAATGCCCCTCAGAAAGTAGTACACATAGATCCTCACATCCAAGTTCACTGTAAATCAGCATACCCATAAAGCCTATATATGTATAAGCCTATATATTCTCACCATTTACATATACAGAATATCTAAAATAGGTTATATTTAAATAGATTTTATCTAATTCTGCTCCCTCAAATGTTTTATTTATTGTAAGCTAAGAAGTATTTCTAGATAATGCAGCCTAGTGTGTGTTCGTTATAGGCTGCAGAGTGTGATAACATGTGCACACTCAGTTATTTAGGATTATTTTCCTAAACCCTCAACTCATGCCTTACCACACTGCACATTCTCAGGAAAAAAAAAAGTGTATCTCTGTGTGTATCTCTACTGGTCCCCTCATGTTCACCTTATGTATCTTTTAACCTAGAAAAATTGCATGTAGTGCACTTTTAAAAACTACTATTCCATTAAACTACTTTAATTCACCTTTAAAGTTTCACTATAGCCACGTTTCCAGGTGACTGTTACATGTTAAAAGTACAAAAACTAAGGATACCACACCAGCAAGTGTGTAAGCTGCATTTTGGAGTTTTGCTCTAATACATGTAACTCCAGTCGTCGATCGATTAAGAGGCCATTCACGAGCTTTTAATGGATGTTAGAGCCTGAAAACACATTTGTATTAGAAACCAGTGAAAGACAAAGTAGAGCTTCGGTTTTTAACATGTGATGCAGCAGAGCACACTGATATGCACTGCTTGTGTCTTCAGTGTCTGCTCAATTCATTAAAACCGATCATGCGTGGATGCATCAGTTTGCTTTACTTCAATGCACAATCCAGGAGGAACAATCAGCATATTGTGTTACGCTAAAATCAGTCTGAGAGTCTACCCTCAGGCTCGTTAAATATAGAGTTACGTTTCCGTCTATAAATAAAATGATTCATCTACTGTGCATGATGTCCACTGTATTACTATCTAAGTTACACAGCTTAGGTGTAAAATGATTCACTTAAGGCAGGATTTTATATGGATGAAATTGATACGTCCACATTGCTTGGTGTCAGTTCACCTAATGCACATGCTAAATGATAAGCCTGCAGTCTGTAACACTGTGGTGTGTCATTTGGTTTGAATGGAGCGATATACTGTAGTTTGTGCAGTTTAGGTGGTGGTCTGTATAGAGCTGGAAGCGGAAGAGAGATGTGGTTCGAGGTCTGGGGTTTTAGATAACGTGTGTCCATTAGCCGCCAGTCTCTTTGGGGAGGATGGAGGGTGTGTAGGGATTAGCTGTGGTCAGAAATCCCTGTGGACAGCACGGCGTTACATCACTGACTATGTGGACTAGAGTACATGCTGACAGCGTTACGTCGGAAAAAACATCTTTAGTCCCATCTGTCTATCCAATAATTCTTAATCAGATTCACCTGTCTATCATCCATCCATCAATCCATCCACTCACCTATTCAGCCATCCTTCATCCATCCATCTACTCATTCATTCACAAATCCATCCACCCTTCCATCCATCCATACTGTACATCTGTCCGACCATCATACTGCGCAATTCTTGAAACAAATCTCACCTACCCATCCATCCACTCACCCATTCACCCTTTCATACATCCTTCTGTGCATTAATCCATCATATAATTCTTGAAACAAATCCCATCCATCCATCTATGCACTCATCCATTAATCATCCATGAAGCTTTTAGACAATTTTAAAAATGTCATATTCACCCATGCATTTAAGCATGCTCTATCATCTAAATCATATTAATATATCCATCCATCCATCCATCCATCCATCTATCCATCCATCTGTGCACCCATCCATTATCTTTGTATCCATCCATGAATATCATATAATTCTTGAAATAGGTTATATTCACCCATCCATCCAACCATGATCTATTCTTCCAAATCATATTAATCCATCCATCTGTCCATCCAAGCATTCATTCATCCATCTATGCACCCATCCTTTACCCATCCAAAAACCCATAATCTATATAATTCAACATAATTCGTAAATCATATTCACCCATCCATCACTCGTCCATCCACTCAATCTTGCACCCCCCCCATACATCTATCTGTCCATCTTTCATCTGTCCAACCATCTAGCCATTATAGAATTCTTAATAAATATCATCCATCTATCTCTCCATTTATCCATCTGCTATGTAATTCTTAAAATAAGTCATTGTCACAATCCATCCAATCATTATCTAACCATCCATCAACTGTTACAACAAATAATATCCATTTATCACTCCATTATAAATCCAGCCATATGTCCATTCATCCATCTATGGTATGATTCTGTAAGTAACTGGTATTCATCTA
This sequence comes from Pangasius djambal, assembly GCA_022985145.1. Classification (NCBI taxonomy): domain Eukaryota; kingdom Metazoa; phylum Chordata; class Actinopteri; order Siluriformes; family Pangasiidae; genus Pangasius; species Pangasius djambal. The sequence goes on along the minus strand of CM040986.1, from coordinate 20,657,198 downwards.
TCCACCCATCTACTCATCTATCCATCATATAATAATAGATCCTATCCTTTAGTCCATCATTTCATCCATCCCTTTTATATTTTCTGATCTATAGAGGGAAAAGATGGTGTGTTTCAGTGGATTCATTGATTTACTGTACACAGTATTTCTTTTTTTTTTAGATTTTTTACATTTTATGTTTGTGTATTTCGGTTTTTGTAAAGAATATAAATGAATGTTCATGAAGTTGGCTTTCTGATGTTCCCAGAGAAAATCATTCTGTGAAGTCTTTCATAATTTCACCATTGTTTTCTGATAGCCAAGCAGTTCATACAGTTACATAATAGAGCTGATATAGTGCATTTGCTTTACACTGACAAATTTCAGAGCATCTGTGCTGATTCCGCCTAATTACTTCCTGTCATGGGGAGAAGAGGGAGAGGAGGACCACGCTCGCCTGAGACTTGCTGTTGTCACGGCAACCGCATCTTCATTCTCCGGCATGGTGCTGGATGACGTGGCACTGTCAGGTTGAGCATGTGTGAACATTTATGCGAGTGGAGGAGTGTGAACTCGAAGGCCTCAAGGATGGATTAAAAAAAGATTCCTGACTGTGTGAAAGAAAACAGTGTGAAGGTCAGAATTATTTGGGGGTGTTGATTCATTCAGTTGCCTTAAAGGCATGGGCAGAAATAGTCGAAAGAGCGAGAGTTTATTAACGGGGAGCATAAATATCTACAATTTTTTTGGTAGATTTTGGTGCAAACCTTGTTCTAATTTTAAAGCCTTTGCTGTTGCAGCCTGGAAGCTTCAATGATTTCCAGCTTGGGTTTTATAAAACCGTCACAGTGGCTGAGTGCTGAATTTCAACATGAGCACCTAATTAATATTTTAACCCCAAGGAAACTGATGAAGCACACCAACTTACTGGGCTTATTATTATGGAAATCTTGCATGGAAATGCATATGGAAATGTAGAACTCTAATTACTGAAACTTTTAGCTTCATTTTTTACTTTACGACAGAAGGTCTATGCATTAATGTGAAATGCAAAGTATGTGTTGGACTTCACTAGGCACATCTTTTCAGTTGCGGCCCCAGGTTTTATTCCTTTTTGAGTATGGTTCCTCTCGAGGTTTCTTCCTCGTGTCATCTCAGGAGGTTTTTTTCTCACAGCTTAGTGGTTAGCACATTTGCCTTGCACCTCATGGGTTAGAGGTTTGATTCCCACCTCCTCCCTGTGTGCACAGACTTTGCATGTTCTCCTGGGGGTTTCGGGGGCTTCCTCTGGATACACTGATTTCCTCCCTAGTCCAAAGACATGCATTGTAGCTGATTGGCATGTCTAAATTGTCCATAGTGTGTGAAAGGGTGTGTGAGTGTGTGTGCAATTGTGCTCTGCAGTGGGTTGCCACCCCATCCAGGGTGTCCCCTGCCTAGTGCCCCGAGTCCCCTGGGATAGGCTCCAGGCTTCCTGTGCCCCAGTGTAAGATAAGCAGTACAGAAAATGGATGGACCTGCATGAACCCTCCATCATCAATTCTTTAAATAAGTGGAATTCGCCATCCATCCACACATAATTAAATTATCCTATTCACACATATCCATTCAGCTTCCAATCCGTCCATTCATCCATCCATCCCCTGATTCACCCATAATCAATGACTGAATGTCATTTCTATCTCCAGTAAGAAGAGCTGGCCTTGAATATTTAGACTCATTTAGACTAATTTTGGCTGCTGGAGAATAAAGTATGCCTGGAAAAAAAAACAGGTGGAGTCACACATCTCTGATAACTCAAAGAATAACTGTTTAGACACAAAAGCCTCTTTTGTTTCCACACAAGCTTGTTTTGTACAGGGACAGAAGCTGTTTCAGTGGCATTTCCACCTCTTCAATTTGTCATGGAGAGTTACACTCTCTGCTCAGCAGGGTTTCCTTCATGCAGTTAGTTATAAGGCTCAGTGCAAACAGAAGTGTTCGCTGACTTGTTTTACACTTGCGTCATTTTTGTGGTGCCACCTGGTGTTTTTTACTTAGTCTTCAAGTTCACTCTGTCAACTCGGCTCAGAGAAAATGCCTAAGATGGTGACATGTTGGAGGATGACGGAAACTACCACATGCATGTTACATACGCTGAACTCCACAGTCCTTCCTTTTTCAGGATTTGGTCTGTGTTGTCTATTAACCACTTACTAGTTCTCCCCTATGTCATAACCGCTACCATCTAGGGAGGGTGAGGACTTAAACATGCTTCCTCCAAAACACATAAAGCAAGTATTCATTCATCTTCATTAACCTCTTTATTTTCTTCAGGGTCATGGTGGATCCTAAGCCTATTCCCAGGAACACTGGGCACAAGAATTCACCCAAGATGGGATACCAGTCCATCACAGGGCACCGTGCACCCATTCATTTATTCACTCATTAACACCTAGGGGCATAGCTTACTGCCTACCTGGAAATGCGAAAACCCACATGAACACGGAGAGAACATATGAAATGCTACACAGGTAGTAATCCAAGCTCAGGATCAAACCCAGGACCCTGGAGATACTGTATAAAGCCATCTATTCAAACTTTTGCTACATCACAGAGCAGCTGAACACATTGGAACAGAGCACTAAATGCCCTCTTACATACACATGAGCTAAGAGACGACAGTGATTGGCTAGCATTGCTTTAATCCACACGGCAGAGTAGCGTCTTCCCTCCCTGAGAACAAGGCCAGTTATACTATCTTTTACTCCTGGTCACAGATGGCTGTTGCATTATTAGGATTCAAACTAAGAATCTTACAGTGATTCAGCAAATATTACAAAAGAAGCCATAACCGTCCACAAGTCTGTGCCGGTACAGCCATAGTAATCTGTTGGCCCTATGGTGGAAAGAGGCCTTTGTCAGCAGAGGCCTAACTGGATTTTACACCATTTTCATTGAGTGTGTTTCTGTTGCTTATCTCCTCAGTCACTCACATTAAAACCTCAAGCTCTGGCTTATTAATAAAATGGTGATGACTTTAAAGAAAACACTTTCGTGTCCCAGTTCTGCCAGCTTTTGGAGCACATTGCTGAGTTGCAATTCTTTTTTTTTTTTTCTTTACAAAAAGCCTCCCTAATCCTAATTATGAATTTTTGTTGAGTACTATCTCCTGCACGAGCCTGTAAATTTATACTCCTTTTGTGTTCACTGCTTTACTGTGCCTGTATGATTGTGTTCAATTTTTCAGTTACCCAGAAAGTGTCAGTTAATAATCATCTGACCTGGTACACACAGTGTTCAAAGTCATGCTTTAACAGTGATCTTTGTGCTACAGTGAATGTGGTAAACTTAACCCATGATCATCACTCATGACATGTCTGAATATTCATAACTTGAAACAACTGGTTCGCCCCTCAAATATGCTGCGTCATCAGTTCTTAACTCACGATTATTCAAGTTTATTTTCTACTCTCGTGACCTTGATTTAATGTATGAATCTTTGTCAGACATAAAGTATAAAATATTAGCACAAACCTTTTACAGCACAATGTTACAAAATACATTGAAATTTCTAGATTTAAATTGTCCCAACATCCCATTCGTTTATCTACCATCTTTTTTTTTTTTTTACCCCATCTTCATTCTTCTTATCCTTCTTCTGAAACGGTTTATGTACCGCACACTATTTTCACAGTATTTCCACAGCAATGCAGTATGTCTATTTTATAACACCTCTCTAACTTTCTTTCTGCTTCTGTTTCTTCCTCCCTTCTCTCTTTTTCTCTATATGTTGCTTTTTCACTTTTCCTGTGCAGACGATCCTGGTGGGAGACAGTGGTGTGGGGAAAACCTCCCTGCTGGTGCAGTTTGATCAGGGAAAGTTCATCCCAGGCTCCTTCTCTGCCACTGTGGGCATTGGCTTTACGGTGACTCACACACTCATTCACACACTCTTGCGCTCTCTCTCTCTCTCTCTCTCTCTCACACACACACACACACACACACACACACACACACACACACAAACACAAACTCACACACAAAGTTAGAATCTTGGCTGTTCCAGGGACAAAACAACAAAAAATCCAAAATAGATTGTTCTTAGACTTTGTGGAGTAATGGCTTTTTTTTTAAGCCACTTTATTTTTTCTCCAAGGTTTTTATTTGTGTTTTATGGTGTGTATTCTTCTTCTTCTTCCTCTTATTATTATTATTATTAGTAGTAGTAGTAGTAGGAGGAGGAGGAGCAGCAGTAGGTGTAGTATTTCTAGTAGTAGTAGTCATTTTTATAATATTTTTTAAAAAATTGTTAAATTATTGCTATATAAATATTTGCTTTGCATGCACACACACACACTCAGACATACTCTGTATTCGTAGCACACTAACTTATCACACTCTCTGAGTCAGGGGTTTTGAGTCATATTTACCAAGCGAAGAAATAAGAAGTGAATACTTCATGGACATGAACGCTTTCGACTCCCGCAGTTTCACAGAAGGTTTTTGTCAAGTCCATGCTCTTATGAAAAGCCAAATCCATTTCCACAGAGCTTATATGAAAGCCACAGCTGCAGTGAATACCCTTAGACGGCCATCACACCAGTGTCATGTCACATCCGAGCATAAAATATAAGCCACTCGTAACCATGTGAAATGAAGCTGTGTATAATACCGCACTGCTGTCTTACACATTCTCTTCACTTCATCAGAATAAAGTCGTCACTGTCGGAGAGGTGAAAGTTAAATTACAGGTGAGTGAAGTGCATAAGAAAGTTTTATGACCATTAATAAACAGCGAATTCATCCGAATTCTGCTTAACTCTCTGATTTTCTTGCATTTATTCATTTCTTTATTCATTTGTTCTTTTATCTAATGCCATGTTGATTTATTTACACTAAGTCTAGTGTAAAAAGTCTAAGGATAAACCTTAAGACTTTAAAACTTTTTTTAGAAAGTAACTGGGTTATTATGGGATGTGAAATGGATTGTAAATCTCCTTGTTACATAGGCATATGGCATTGAATGTGTTTATAATCAAAATATGAAGTCATTTTTATTTCAGCAGCTACAGGAATGTCCAGCATACTACAATATACAATATGGAATATTTTCACAAGAATTTTGGCATGATCAAATGTCGTTATCTGATCTTAGATCCAGTCATAAAAATACAGAGAATAAATATTTAAAATATAAATAAATATCTACAAGTCAACTGATTCCATGTTTGGGGGTTGGGGTGTTTGATTTGTAAAAAGAAATTATTGATGTGTTTCCTACATTAATGCAGATGAATTTATTGATAAATTTGACAAATTAGTGAAATTAGTTACTTATTATTGTACAGGTAAACACATTCAGTGTCACTCATAACAACAATTGTAGCGTTTGTTTATTTATTTATTTACTTATTTTCGTCATTGGCACATTTGTAAGCCAGTTGTATATAATTGTTTAAAACTGCCAAAGCATGTGTGAGTGATGAAGGGTGTTTCCAGAAGGATAGAGATGTAAGTGGATGGACAGATGAGATGTTATGTTATGCTGCAGCTTTTTGTCTTTCTTCTTCTGGTTCAGATTTGGGACACAGCAGGCCAGGAGAGATTTCGCAGTGTCACTCATGCTTACTACAGAGATGCTCACGGTGAGAGAATCTGCCTTCGTACACCACATCTCTCTCCCCCTCTCTCTCTCTCTCTCTCAGTCTCAGTTCTATTGAATTAATTCATTTATTAATTCATTCATCCATCTTCAGTAACTGGATCCAAATCCCATCCTGGGAACACCAGGCACAAGGCTGGAATACACCCTGGATATAACGCCAGGCCATCACAGTGCTCGATTCAATTCAGTTCAATTTCATCCAATTACAATTCAGTTCATTTAAGCAATATTTAACTCCTTTCTTTGAATCAGCTCTGTTCAGTTCAGCTTCATTCATATCAGGTCGACTCCATTCAATTCAGGTTCTTTGTAAGTTGATTTAGTTGAGCTCA
>CM040986.1:20607309-20651140 GCA_022985145.1 Pangasius djambal | reverse complement strand
TGTGTGTGTGTGTGTGTGTGTGTGTGTGTGTTTTTAAATTTCCTTTATGCAGCTCTCCTCTTGCTGTATGACATCACCAACAAGTCATCATTTGACAACATCAGGGTAAGAACTGTTATTTATTTGACAGTAAATTTTATTTATTTTTTTTTTAAACTATCATTTGCCAACTCTCCAGACATAAACCAAAATCGACACAAGATCGGGTATCCCTTTACTGACAGCTGATTGGCTGAATTTCCCTTTACAGGCATGGCTTACAGAGATCCATGAGTATGCACAGAGTGATGCAGTCATCATGCTGCTAGGCAACAAGGTAAGACAAACTTCAGCTGACACACAAAACTTAGACACGCATTTAAGTCACACATCTCATATACATGTACACACTTCTTTTTGTTTTTTTTGTAGGCTGATATGAGCAGTGGGAGAGTCATCAAACGGGAGGATGGAGAGAGACTGGCCAGGGTGCGTCACAGTACAAACCATTATACCTTTTTTCCCCCAGGAACAAATATTAATGCAGTGACATATGTTGTAATTTACTGATTAATAATCAGAGACAAATACCATGAAGGTTGGACATTTTGACGAGCTATAGGCTTTAAAATAAAATGAAATAAAATGGACACTGAAAAGATGGGTGTTTATAAGATCATGTCCAGTCATCAGAGATCTTCTGTTTATTTAAAATGAAGTGAGACATCAAAAACGAAAATGTTTTTGACCACTCTTTCATTTCTGAAATTTTTAAACCAACAACTAAAATATCTGTTATTTCTGAGTGATACTTCAGGTTTTTCTGCAACCAGTTTACATGTCTGAAGGGATAAATGGATCTATACCTTGACTCCTTGCTTTACTTTACAGGAGTATGGTGTCATATTTATGGAGACGAGTGCTAAAACTGGTGTCAATGTAGATTTGGCCTTCATGACTGCAGCAAAGTGAGTACTTCACTTTTATTTTTACTTGTGTATTAAATGGCCTGGTCTGGGGATACACTAGAAGCAAGCAGCACTATTCTGGTGGAATTTGGTGGTTTTATTTCCATCTACAGTAGATCAGCCTTAGCTGTATTAGATGGCATTAGCAAATCTGGCAAATCTCATCTGTGATAAAAATTCTTTTATCCAGGTAGCTGTGAATAAGCTGGAATGAGTGAGGGTCAGTTGGGCTTCCTTTCATATAAGCCCAAGTGTTTACATCACATGCATTCTATTGCCATAATTACATTTTGAAAACCTTCAGTGGTGTTAAAATCCCCTATTGTTGTCTTTTCCTTTGCACAGTTTATGCAGAAATCTATGCATGTTTTGAGATGTTCCCAAATGTTCTCCTTAATGTACTAGGAGGAGTAGAAGGCTGTACCTCCGAACTAGACTTTTGTCCCAAATGCCTCCGTATAAAACAAAAAGTTAAGCCAACTACTTTAAAGCATGTATGTATTACTGTTATGAATCCTGTAGTATTTGTTATTGATTTTTGCCACTGTGTCCTACAGGGAGTTGATTGGCCGATGTCTCGAGCTGCCCAAAGAGCCGAAGTTCCAAATCAATGATATCATCGAGCAGAAACCACAGAAATCAGGCTGCTGTGGCTTCACATAGGGCCTTTACGAGACACAATAACGGATGAGAGAAGATATAGGAATGAGGTGCAATGAGAAAGAATATGGAGAATGATCAGAGATGTTTCAGGCCAAATGCAGTGCTTAAACCTTAAGAGAAGCCCATGACGTAAATCATACTTTGAAGGAATGTGATTGTCCTGAGCAGATCTAAACTACTCCAGTCCTAGAGAGCAGGTTCAGTTTGGTCCTTTTGCCTCTCTGGAACACTACTATGCAGTAGTTTGCTATGCTTCCCTGAAACATTGTAGCACAAAGTTCATGGTTAAATTTAGTGGATGTGATGATACACTAGTATGAGGTAATCTGAAATGGCTCTGTAATTAAAACTGTGTTACAACAGTATTGATGATGTCATGGGGAAAATAGTATTCCCAGCTTCATTGCATCCCTTTTAAAATATACTCTCGTAGTTTCCTAAACCACATGATAATAATGCAGTAGTGTTACATGGCACTTACTAATTACATTCCAGTGAGGGACTTTAACCCAAGAGGTATAGCTCAGGAAAATTGTTGCCGGATTTTTTTTTCCCCCCCTGGAATTGTCTGCCAGGAGATTTATCCCAGAAACTTTCAAAAACATTTTTAGCCTAAGAACTTCAACCAAGGAAATTAGGAAGGTTTAAATCAGGAACGTAATCCTCGAAAATGTATATAATAGGAACTTTAACCCAAGAACTTTAAGCCATCAACTTTAGGCGAGAAAATGTATCACAGGACCTTCAGTTCAGAGAAGGAACTTCAGCCCAGAAGCTTTTGAGAAAAAAATATGCAGAAACTTTAGAGCAGGAATTTTAGACCAGGAACTTTAATCTGGAAACTTTAGACCAAAAATATCCAGAAACGTTTAGACCAGGAACTTTAGAGCAGGGAGTTTAGACCAGGGAATTTAGACAAAAATATCCAGAAACTTTAGCCCAGAAAATTTTGACAAAAATATCCAGAAACTTTAGACCAGGAACTTTAGAGCAGGGAGTTTAGACCAGGGAATTTAGAGCAGAAACTGTAGTCCATAAACATTAGTCCAGAAAATCTGGCCCTGACGTGGTGAAAGGAACAGTTCCTGGTACATTTCTATTATAGTGCTTCTGTTGCTAATCAAAACCACAATCACAGAAACAATCTGTTATATTTAGGAAATGATACTGAAAACTGTAATATAGACTTACACCTCAAATCTAACACTGCTAATCAGGCTTTAGAGTAAGTATTTTTAAGCTGATTTTGATGCTACAATGTTTTCGGGAAACTAGGCTTCATTTTTTGGCCCTCCAGGACTGGACACTAAAGCTTTGTGGGCAGAATTCTGTAAGCTAATAGGAGTTTTAGTTAATAAAGTGTAATGAGGACACACTCCTGGTGTATGCAAGCCCAGTTCACTGTGCCTCTGCACATCCTGTGTGAAACCACCAGAGGGAGCTGTTTGAGAAAGTTTGAGTCCATTACCAACAGCTGTATTTATTTCACCATGAAAGAGAAACTAAAAACAGTTGTGTTATTAGGTGAATCTTGTTTGAGTTTTTTTTTTTTTTTTAAGTGTTGTTACTGACTGAAATCATTAAGGCCAGTAATGTAAAACACACTGAGGACTGTACTAATTGAGTTAAAATCAGGTATTACTTTATATTTACTTTGTAAGTATTTTTAAAGTATTAAAAATAGCTTATGAAGAATAATTATGTAGAATAAATTATTTTGTATTTTAAGGCCCCCAAAACTAATAAATATGAGCTAGAAATTTCTTTAGACTCATTAAAAATGGTCAGATCTGTGAAAATGCATGTATATGGAATTTGGAACCACCCGAATGGCCTTTAACTGCCTGCTGTTCCCAATGAAAGAGGCGTGGCCTCTTTATCTGTCAGTGTCAGTGTAGAAGGCGTGGCCTCTTTATCTGTCAGTGTAGAAGGCGTGGCCTCTTTGCCTATCAGTGTAGAAGGCGTGGCCTCTTTGCCTGTCAGTGTCAGTGTAGAAGGCGTGGCCTCTTTGCCTGTCAGTGTTAGTGTAGAAGGCGTGGCCTCTTTGCCTGGCGTGTCAGTTTAGAAGGCGTGGCCCCTTTGCCTGTCAGTGTAGAAGGTGTGGCCTCTTTGCTTGTCAGTGTCAGTGTAGAAGGCGTGGCCTCTTTGCCTGTCAGTGTAGAAGGTGTGGCCTCTTTGCTTGTCAGTGTAGAAGGTGTGGCCTCTTTGCTTGTCAGTGTCAGTGTAGAAGGTGTGGCCTCTTTGCTTGTCAGTGTAGAAGGCATAGCCTCTTTGCCTGCCAGTGTCAGTGTAGAAGGCATAGCCTCTTTGCTTGTCAGTGTAGAAGGTGTGGCCTCTTTGCTTGTCAGTGTCAGTGTAGAAGGTGTGGCCTCTTTGCTTGTCAGTGTAGAAGGAGTGGCCTCTTTGCCTGCCAGTGTCAGTGTAGAAGGTGTGGCCTCTTTGCCTGTCAGTGTCAGTGGAGAAGGTGTGGCCTCTTTGCCTGCCAGTGTCAGTGTAGAAGGTGTGGTCTCTTTGCCTGTCCGTGTCAGTGTAGAAGGCGTGGTCTCTTTGCCTGTCGGTGTCAATTAAGGAGGCATGGCCACTTTGCTTGTCAGTGTACCAGGGGGATAGCCCCCTTTTTTTTAATTAAAGTACGAAATGACATCATATTACATCAAATCATATCAAAATGACTAAGTGATATTACACTGAAGTGTCAGCTCCTTTAATTTAATTTCATATAATCAGATCAGGTATTGATATTTAATTTTAAAGTGTAATTTTAATTGTTTTTATGACTTTTATTCATGCAGGTTGGTAGTGGACTCAGACTTTTGGACCTTTTTACGAGATTCTAGAGAAGAACAACATGTGGAGCGTATCTCTGTCTCTTCATTTCTCTAAGTATTATTACTGAAGTATTATAACACAACTACAATGTCTGTCTTATGTCAGGTTTTAAACCCTAAATTGTATATGGGATTTTTTATTATTCAGGGACAAATTTATAGGGCAGAAGGATAGCCAGTCACAGTGTGCCAATTTTATTTAATGAATTATTTTTTTCCTTAATCTAAAATAACACTGCACTATTTATCCTTGAATGCTGCAGAACAGGTTACAGTATGCGGTTGTGAGTATGTTTCTGAAGTGAATGAATTTAGTGTCTCAGGGTCTTTTAAGGTATTTTTTGCTCAAATGCATGCTTGACCTGCATGATGTGAGAGTGCACAAAGGTGTTTTTTTTTTTCAGGTGTTTGAATTAAAAGCTTGATTTTAAAACTGTGACACTGAGATTTGAAAAAAGCTGTAAGTATATGTTTTATGTCAGACTTTAAAATATGGTTTGGAGAACCTTTATTTGTTTGCTTGACTTTATTTGTGTTATCCTTTCTTCTAGCTTGATTTTTTTTACTTCCTGTAAGCTAAAGTTATAGACCCATGACATTCAATTACAGTTTCAACTCTTAAGTGCATCTTCAAACCACAAACCTTAATAATTATCTTGATTTTGGTGAATCAGTTGGGTGTGGTGGGAAAAATCTGCAAACCTTGAATCTAACACCATTGGCTAATGCTTTTATCTGTCAACAGTTCTGATCCATTAGTCATTATCACTTTATTGACACGCGCAGCCCAAGCATATGGCTAGCTGAACAGAGCCGAATTCTCACACATATCAATCACATATATTCCTGGAAATATCTGGCCCAAATGTAGCTAAAAGTTAACTTCATACACCAAGCATGTTTTGTCTGAGTGACTATGTTTGGATTAAGCGGAATTTTAGGCTAAACTCTTTTTAGTTTAATCAAGTTCATAGCCACCGTGTGGCGCTAGCATGTGTAGCGACTCTAATCAGACAAGCCAGCTCTAATCAACTTGTTTAAGTGTGAAAGGGGTCATCATGATAGAGTCTTCCAGTAAAGTCACTGCAAACAGGATGTGAAGGAAAATGGAAGACTGTAATCTGTGCTGAATCACCGAACATGAACTTTAAATGGAAAAGTGAGCGGGTGAGACTATTTTTTAAATGATTTTTATAATGCACTGTTATTGAGACAAAACCTTCGATGATTAATCCCCGAGAGAGTCAATTTAGCCATATATGACACTATGTTCCTAACATTTATCTTGGAAAACACTCCTCTACTCCATGTGTGATCCCTCCTCCCCTTGGGCCTCAGACTTATTTGATGTTGTCAGTGCAAAGTGCCATCAAATCTTCATTGGCCTCTCCAGGCATGAGTCTAAACAATGGGGTTTCCTCATTGCTGAGGTGAAAAACAAGAAGCGGCTAATGATTGCTCCCATCTGTAGCGGATATGTGTGTCTGAAGCGCGGGAACAGCGGCCGCCGGGACGCCATTGTGCACGCGGGCCTTTCTGCTGACTTTCCTCTCTGAGCTAATTTATCTGCCGGAAGCAGTGTTGTCCTAACACTGTTGCAGTGGACGAAAAAAAAGACTGGCCAGATAATGAAGCGCTGCTGGAATCGTGATGAGGCCCATCGGGGTACTTGAACTCGGTCATAGTGCGCCATTATCTCCTCAGAGTGAGCTTCCTGATCACGCTCAACTGTTTCCTGTGCCTCAGCAATCCGGCCACCTTAAAACTCTGGCTCCGTTCCAAACAGTTCCCTACTTCCTTTGCGAGTGCACTACACAAGGTTTAATGACGTCTACACCTTAGCTTGTGCAATATGTGTACAGTACTGTGCAAAAGTCTCAGACACTCTATTTTTTTTAGTACAAATTTTGTTATATTTATTTTATGAAGTCTGCATTTTTGAGTCAGTACAAAAACATTTTAGATTTTCAAACATTACTTTTTCAAAAAAAATGTTACAGACAAATGTTTGTATGACAGTAAGGAAAGCAACACATTACATAAGAGACCACTTTCCAGACAAAAAAAACATAATAAAGGCTCCTGGGTTTTGCATGCAAAAAAAATAAAATAAATTAATTAAGCAACTGAGACAGTTAAAGTTTCCAGAAGAACTGTGGCAGATTCTCCAAGGCGCTCAGTACAACTTACCAAACACTGACTTTGTTTAGTTTATTACTGTTTACTGCACATTGTATTTCTTTGCATGTGCCTAAAACTTTTGCACAGTACTGTATAATAGGGAGACATTCCTGTGGTATACTTCCTGTGGTAGTGCACTACATAGGATAGAAATTGTTGCCTTGTACATCCAGGTCACCGTATTTTGAACAGAAAGTAAACCAAGATGATGTAAGTACACTACAAACAGTGGTTTCTACACCCTAGGTAGTGCACTATATATACAAAGGAAGCTGTTACTTCCTATGCAAGTGCAGTACTTAGGATATGTAATATTAGCACTACATTTCCTACTGAGAGTAATTATATAAGTGCACTCCAGAGGACATGAAATAAAACTTGACACTTATAATCATGATGTTTTGCTTCTGTAAAATGACCCATACACTGTGTCTGTGTGTGCATTATAAACCTTAGACAGTGCACTATATATTGCACAATATGGAGGCATTTAAGATTCATATACGTAAATCCTATGTATTGCATAGCATGTCAGAAATGTAATATACAGTACACGTCTATATAACTGCACTGTAGGCCTTATATATTTTTCTATACGCTGCACAGTTGGCAGGTATTTGAGATTCAGGTGACTCACAGTACTCTCTATGTACTCCCTAGGTAGTACACTATATACTGGACAATAGGGTAAACAATAGGGAATCATTTGGGATTTGGGATCTCCCTCGCCTCTGGTCAATACGCTTATTGTGTCACGTAAATTTTCATCCCTATTGTAGAGCGACATCCTCTCTTTCCCGTCATTCTCTTGTGCGTGTGCAGGCTGATTGCTGGATGTGCTTTCTCTTCAAGGACGCGTGTCAGCTTCAAAGCCCAACAAACAGCCGACGCTTGACTAATGAGTCTCGAGGCCTGGCTTGGTCGCCTGTTGACAAGCAAATACTGTCGACTTCCTTTTCCACCATGGAAATGCTGTAACCATTAGCAGTAGATTTGTAGGCCAAGTAGGCTTCAGGCTGCCAGCCTGCCGCCTTCTAGGCCCCACTCCTATCAGAGGTTTAGCGAGGGCTCCATTCATGTTTGCGCAGCGTTTATTTTTGAGTTAATTGTGTTCTTTGTCAAAGCCTAGATTAGATTGCTCTTTGGATCACCTGTTTGAATGTCTGGTGAGTTTACTCTCTAGGATCAATACCAGTCTACCTTTGAAACTTTGTATGTTGACCAAAATCTCATGTCAAAACCCCTAATTTGTTTAGATAGGGCTCTCTTGACATGCATCTGTGTGGTCTGTAGGCCGTAGTGGAGCTGAATCGCTGAGCTTAACTCTCTTGTGTCTCGGGGTTTTGAGAGTTCTGTATGCGTATCAGCAAAGTGGACTCGGCTGATGGACAGAGAGACAGAGAGAGACATGTCAAGTGCGGTAAAATCCCACTCGTCTCCCAAACGCACCCATGAACAGCCAAGAGTCCTTGAGAGCATAGAGCATAGTGCGATGGTGAAGGAGCACTTAAACAAAGAGAAAAAAATGCTGGACATTGAGAGAGTAAATAAAACATCTGTCAGAGACTAGACTATTTTTCAAAACTTTTTTGGAACTTTTAAGGAACTCTTTTTTTCCAAGAGTGTACAACTCCATAGTCCTTTTGTAAATGCACTGCATAAGATATGAAATATTGGCTTGTACATCCAATACATATATCACTACATGTATATTGTGACATACACTCTAATCACATAAGGTTAAGAACCCTTAAGAATTCTGGGGATATTTGGCATTTGTCTGCTCCGAGAAAGTAATTGCCCCCCTATAGGCTTGCATTGACATTTGTTGATTTTTAAAGATTTATATTTATGGCCTTTGCCCTCAGTAGTTGAGGGTTAAGGGCCTTGCTCAAGGGCCAGCAATGGCAGCTCAGCAGTGCTAGAATGTGAACTCACGATCTTCTGATTAGTAGTGCAAGGTCTTAACCACTGAGCTACCAAACGACCTTTCTATTTAGGATCTCTGACAAAATGAAGGTATGTTATTTGTTTTCTAAAATAAATATCATGATATTTTGTTTGAAAATGTAAATAAAAACCCAAAGTCTTACCATTTCTGTTCATAATATCCTAAAGGAATAAATTTGTAAATAGACTTGTAATTTACACTTGTAAAGGCTACAATACCATTGATTCATTTTACTTGCTTAACTAAACTTGGTCACATAAATAGCCAAATGTAGTAGACTAAGCTAAACATAGCTAGGAAATCCTCGCAGAGAAAATAAGGTGACTAACCTTTACAGCTGTGATGTAAACTTTTAATAGATATATTTACATAGAAAATGTCTTATATATATAGCAATGTAGTTGTGTTTTTATTTTTATTTTTTTTGAGGATAACTTGGTACAACTTGACATAAGATAAAATGAAGTAATTATTTATAATCCCACTATCCGGAATCAGCCAGAAGAGGTTCCCTTTTGAGTCTGGATCCTCTTGAGGTTTCTTCCTCATATCATCTCAGGTAGTTTTTTACTGTTGCCTCTGGTTTGTTCATTAGTTTTCTAAATCGATATCTGTAAAGATGCTTTGTGACAATGTCTATTGTCAAAAGTGCTATACAAATAAAATTGAATTGACTTGAAATATTTGTGAAGTGGCCTGTGTATAGAATGACATTATCAGCAATCTAGGTCTCTAATACGTTATCTTTGCTCACAGTTCTCCTTCCCACCTACACTGTCTTGTCTGATGGCAGAAGCAACAAACCAAAATAGCCAGTTTCTGCCAAATTCGAAAGTGTACTTCACCCAGTTGTTCTTTAGGGAGTGGATGCTATATGAGAATATTACTTCATTAATGTGTGGTTAGCATTAGCATAAAGTCAGCATTTTGGATGAAACAAAAACAAAGTCCTGCTGCCACTTCTCTATCTCTTTTTCCCCCTCTTTCTCTCTGAGCTGGAGTGTGAGCTCATTGCTCGCTGTTTGGTGTTCACTCTTGTGAAACGAGCATGTGTTGGCCTTGGCCAAGGGCTCAGTGCTCATTTGGAAAGCAGAAGTGAAACGCTCGTCTCTCTCCGAATCCTCCACGCTCTGCAGAAACCTCGGCTCTCAATGAGACCAACACGCAAATCTGTCTAGCCCTGATAGTGCTCTGTTGTCACACAGAAGAACATATGCAATGTGTGATAGCAATTCCTCTGGGTCTGTGTTACTGTCTGTTTCTCTCTCTGCCACTGTAATGCAATCTGATCACAGAACGAAGGTTTAAAAACACTCTGAGTGACAGGAAATGATAAATAAGGTTTCCATTAGCACCATGTCAGAGATACAGCATTACAAGGACAGATGTGTTCAAAGGTGATATATTTCTCAATCTTGTATATAGATTTATTATTAGATGCACTGGTGTTATTGAATAATATGCTTTAATTTGAATAACTGAATAATAAGTTCAGACTATAAGTTCATAAAATCAGTCTTTTTTGTCAGTGCCTATAATAAATGAGGCTTTTATGTAAGGAATAAAACACAATGGGGCATGCTGTTATAAGAATATATTCAACTATGTTACCACCATGAAGTTGATTATTTTCCATAACAGCATGTCCCTAAGTGTTTTATTGCTGTTGTACCACATCAAATCGCCAACCATTTAAATCTGCAATTTATTAATGAGCAACATATCAAACGTATCAAACATATAACTGTTTATAATTACAGTTAACGACAGACATCTGCGACTATCTCTTATAACAGCTATAAAAAGTCATTCCTTCACCACACTCTGTTTAATTTTTTATGTTAATAAGACAAAATGTGCAGCTTGTCATGTTACTGAGAAACCAGAAAGCACAAACTCTTCCATCCTGACGTTCCCACAGTGAAAAAAAGAAAGAAAGAAAAAACACTGGTACTGGAGACTCCTTCCATAAATGTTAAATAAACGTCTCCTCACAGAAAACTTCATCATTTTCTTTTAAAATAACAGTTTTTTTTTAAATCTGTTTATTATTAGGTACTTTACTGTGATTTGAATTACAGCCAGCACTTCTGTCAGAGCTGCTGTTATAGAAATTAATAAATTAATTCTGACCAATCAGATTCAAGAATTCAACAGTGATGTGATATAATTAAAGGAATTACATTGACTGTTTATTTAGGAACACTACCATTACAACAGTTTCTGAATGTTTTCATCTCTAAAGGTTTTCCATTGTTTCTCCTAATAAGAGTAACAACACTTTTGGTTATTACCTAAAGGATACATAATGCTGATTCAGTATCAGCTACAGATGGCCCAGTAGCTCACGTTGGACTCTTCTGAGGCAGATTGTAAAGGTTGTGAGTGTCAGCGCTTTGAGAAAGCACAGCAACTTGCAGCACTCATGGTTTCACTTGACTATTAACCCCTTCTAGTCCTATGTTATGATTCAGTTCTTTAGCTCAAAGCATATCATTTAGGAATTACCACAAATCGACCAATAATTGGAAACTCAGGTCAATCAAACCCATACTGCTACCAAGATTTGACCCATCAGCTGCCAGAGAGAGATGCTCACCAATCATGTGTCGCTTGTTGCTGAGAGAGAGTTTTGCATCAGCACCCAGGATTCATATGCACATGGGTTTGCTCCTAGAATTAAGCCATGAAGGTGAAATGGCTACTAAATAATCAGTACTCTTGCAGAAATTAGTTATTGCATGTATTATACATGAACAAGTGCTGTAACACCAAAAGTTCGGAAGACATCTTTTTTTCAAGTGGACCATGGACATTTTAAATAATATTTTGGCTTGAACACAACTCTGTGTCATGGTGTGGGAAAAAATAGAAATGAAGTTTCAGTTCCTGTTTGTAGGCAATCGTAAAAACTTGTTCATCCCTCAGGGAGCCAATTTTTCATATCGTTTGGCTCAAGCCATAGCACGCGGCACTGGCACAGAGGAAACACTGTACTCTTCAGTCTGGTTAAAAAGTGTGTTTAGTTACCGAGTTGCACATTCATATCAGTAGTTTATTCTTTAGCGTTAAACAAATCTGAAGCTTCCTACTTCCTAAATAAGTGCAATATATAGGGTATGAAATAATATTTAATGACAGAAAATTGTTTCACTTTCAATTGTTTCACCTGATTTGATTCAGAAAATGACTGCATGCAACCCAGTCAACATAAAACTCTGCATGACTCCCAAAATACCTCTCTGCTCCCTATGTAAATGTACTACTTCATGAAATAATGCATTTTCCATTCTGCATGATATATTTTTCCAGTAGGGGGCCATTCTGAATTCAGTTTCCTAATTCCTACAAAAAATGCACTGCACAGCGTATAAATTAATGGCTTTTCAATAAACTATTGGATTCATCTTCTTAAACTTAAACATAAGTGGACTACATAGCTGAAACAGTTGACAGGAATAGGACACATGAGCGTACTTCCACCCCCACCCCCACCCCCCACCCCCCCCAAAAGAAGAACCCAACGATTACAGTTTCAGAATTGCGCAGTTCAGTTGATTCTTGTGGTTACCAACTTTCAAAATCCACACAAGCTATTTGGAAGGGTTGCACAAATGAAGCGCTTCCTGAGTGCAACCTACAAGATGCAATGTCATTGGAACTATAATTGAAATCATGTTCTGTGTTCAGCTGAGACCAAAACGAATCTGAATTTAAGATGATGTCCACATGCACAAACCTAATAACATAAAGGATAGTGAAATGCTCTGTATGTAGCCACAATGCTCTACATATGTCTCCAATCTTGTTAGGCATTACATGAAGACATTCAGTGCTGTAATTCTCTTTATAGGAGGTTTCACCTATATATTAATGCTGCCTTTAGGTCGTCCTCAGAAGTTAGTGCTTATGAGTTCGGAGGTAGTGATTAAGATGTGATGCATGTTCAAGTGGTTTTGTTTGGAAAAATGGACAGTGTGAGGAAAAAAAAGGATGGAGTGAGAAAACCTCATTTGCTTTGATTTATTTACTCTATCATCAATGACATGAAGTTTATTTTTGCCTTACTGAAAGGAAATAAAGAACTGAACATGGAAAATGATCACTTAAATCTTACCGTCTGCTGTAGACGTCACATTCATTTTGGGTGCAGTGACTTTCTTTTTGTTACTGACACGCCCCCAACTCAGAAAGTCGGGGCTCATAAAAAAATATGAGTTACCAAGTAGTAATTGCGAAATTTGGTGGCATTCGAGTGTGTTCACCTTATCGTAATGATATTTCCGACAGGACTTGAAATTTGTGTAATTGTGGGGGTGCCAATACTTTTTACAAACAGTGTTTTGTAGAAAATAAAAACACTTCTTGAAACGTTTTTACGTTTGAAAAGACATTGTTACTAAAAATAGAAGTATACATTGTCCCCATATATGTTTAAAATATCAGGGTATATATATTTCTTACCCATTTTAATGAAGGGTGCCAATAATTTTAGAGCTCAAATATGTTCTCAAATGAAAACAGAATTATAAATGTGCATGGCAATTTAAATATTTGACCTCAGTTCCATCTTTTTATTATCGTTGTCCATTTTATATTATCTTCTTATTTCATTTGCATTTAATTATTGTTTTATGAATATATTATAATATGTATAATATGTATTTTACACCATGAGAAAAATAAAGCTGTTACTGAAAAATGAATGATGAGTTCATTATTTTTGAGAAGTGTGTTAAGACGTTTGAGGGCAGAGACATTTCATAGTCATAAGCAAAAGTGAAAACATGGATCATCTGTGCAGGAGTTCAGGAAGATTGTCCTCATCTTAAGGAAACAGGAAGTGACATTTAACAGAACAGCAATCGATCAGCTCAAGAAAACCCAAGACATTTTGAGAAAATCTGTGTGTGTGTGTGGGTTTGTGTGTGAGAGAGAGAGAGAGAGAAAGAGAGAGAGAGAGAGAGAGAGAGACTGTCATTGAGTTTATGTGTTTCTATCAGTGTGTTTTCCCAAATGGTTCCATGTGTGGTTGTGTTTCATCTAGTTCTCTATGTGTGATATCTCTCTGTCCTTCCATTTGTAAAATATAAGTTTCTTTTTCTTGTGTGTGTGTGTGTGTGTGTATGTTAGGTCCCTACAGGTCAGTCCAACATTCCCTCACTAGTTAGTGACTTCTTAGATAATGTTGAGTACTGTTGTTCTGTCATCTCCCATTGTGTCCACATACACACACTTCCCCCACATCTGACCCTCGACCTCGCCGGGTTACACTGTCGCCAGCCGTAAGCCTCTGTGAGTGTGTCAGCGAATGTGTCTGTGTCACTCGGTGACTTCTCGTATGTTGTGAAAGAGGCAGAACAGAAATAGCAGCAGACAGATGAAGGCAGACGGACGCTTTCACTCAGGTCCTCTTCAGTGTCTTCTGTTTGTGTTGGCAGACTGGAAAGAAAGAGACAAAGTGGAGAGAGGAAAGTTGGGTGAAAGAGACGGAAGGAGACAGAGATAGAGAGAGGGAGAGAGAGAGATATCGCCATGTCATTTCCTTCAGGAAGAGCTTATAAGTAAGGTCTTAGCAGAAATATTATAATCAATTCTGTTTAAATTCAGGGTTCACTTCAATTCTCATTTTACGTGCCCTGTGCACAGTTTTTAAATCTCAACAAACACAACACAATCTACATATTTCTGTCTGTTCTGATAGCCACTTTTGAGCTGACTGAAATCTGAACTAGCTAAGTAGCAACTCATAAACAATAGCCTAGCTGCGGTCATGGTCAAAACAACAACATTATAACGGCACTGTTTTTCCTCCTGATGTTATGAACTTTCAGACCTCCTCGGATTAAAATGAGAAAATTTACTGTCCACTTTATGTGTAATACATGTACTAGTAGTAGTAGTAGTAGCATTTTGTTGCTATCTGAGTGCCCCTTCACTATACACTTATGTTGCTTATGTGCCTGTTATTAAAGTTATGTCTGCCCTATTAACTAGTAACATCAACAATCGTCACAAACAGCCCAAAACAAAGCAACAACTAAAACAATATTTCAAATTTGAACTAGCTAGCTCAATAACGTTAGCTTTATTTGCATTAATTAGCTGGTTAATGCTAGCTAACAAACTAGTCTAGCATTACGTTCATTTTTATGCTACACCAGGTTTGGTTTTGTTTCACAAAGTGATAGTAAGCTATAAAACAATGGCACAAAATAAAACTGTTGTTAGCCGATTAGAAAATGTCAGGTGCATTTCTGTTAGCGAGTTAGCTAGATATTGGGTTCATTGATATTCGCGTCCATGCGTTGCATGTATGGTTCTGGGAGGTACCGCTGCAGGCCAGTTTCAATAGAGGAAAAACTGTGATTGGTGAGCATATGAATGGCTGATTTAAGGTTCCTAGGTCTTTCAGGCAAAACGGCAAAATGGCATATCATTCAACACTGATATCAATGTATCAATTTCTGTCCTATGGCTTAATGAAACTAATTTCAGTTTAATGTGTTTGTCAATGTGTTTCCCACCAAAATGATCAAAATATCTTATTATTATTATTATTATTTTCTGGGAAATATACATACAGTAAAGCATTTAAATTAGCAAAATGAACACACATAAACCATAAGATGTACTATAAGATACAACAGGGCATGCTATAATATGAAAATAACCAACGATGAGGTTGTGTGCTGCAGTCCGATGTGAAGCATAGTTACTATTGCCACCGCAAAGTTTATAATTTTCCAGTAACAGCATGATCAGCAGTTTCATTCCTCTTATACCACAAAAATTTGTTTATTTTTACATATTTGTATTCATAAAAGAATAACACGTCATTTTTTATCTATTTATAGTTACACTAATGTTGTCCAGGAAACAAGTTATTACCTTACTAACTATTATCACTTACAGAGAGTCGGACTTGTAGCCTGAAGGTCGCGGGTTCGAGTCTCAGGTCTGACAGGGATTGTAGGTGGGGGGAGTGAATGACCAGCGCTCTCTTCCACCCTCAAGACCACGACTGAGGTGAGACCCTTGAGCAAGGCACCGAACCCCCAACTGCTCCCCGGGCGCCGCAGCAAAAAAAAAGGCTGCTCACTGCTCTGGGTGTGTGTTCACGGTGTGTGTGTGTTCATTTGGATGGGTTAAATGCAGAGCACAAATTCCGAGTATGGGTCACCATACTTGGCCACAAGTCACTTCACTTTTTTTCACTTTTTAACAGAAACAAAAGCCTTCGATTCATTGATCTCTGATTTATTGTTACCCACTGATTTGATAATACGCAGGTATTAGGAAACGCAGATGTATGGTTGTTTAGCACAATCGCAAAAGTTACAGTATAGAAATTTTGTATTTTTAAGGTCTGTCAGGAATGCAGCTTGAGAGCTACATTCTCACTCTGTGTGTGTGTGTGTGCGTGTGTGTAGACCCATGTATGTCTTCGTGCATGTGATTTTACTCTGTCTTAGGGTGTGTGTAGAGGGGAAGCTGAAGCAGACAAGGCGGATTGTGCAACAAGACTCAAAGATGGAGTGTGACCTGGACATGTAATGATAATGATGATTCTAACACCGAGCGAAATAACAGTCATTGTCACACGACAGGACAATCCTTACAGTTCCCCGAGCTCAAAATAACACCTTAACCTAACATATACACACATACGTATGCTTACTTAGATACAGGTACAGTGTGTGGCCATGCAAAGACACAAAAACACATATAGATCCTCTCTGTATTTCTCAAGCACACACTTTTTCTCATGTCCTGAGATTAGAATCTGGTTTTTTTTTCACACTAAAGAGCTGTTCCTCTCTCTTTGCTCTCAGAATAAAGTTCATCTCTTCATATCTCTTCTCTAAAAATGCAGTGTGAAGACTAAAAGAAAAACGTTTTCACAACACATGCAAGAGCCATTCAGATCAACTGCATGCTGCATGAATTTTAAAACTTCTTTTAGAATAATGTCTAAGCTTCTTTTAAATAAAAACAATAGCACAGTAAGTGATCAAGTGTCCAGTCCATAAGAAAAAAAAAAATCATAAACCAATATAACATATTGAAGTGTATTTTAAAGGTACTGTTGGTATTATTATTATTATTATTATTATTATTATTATTATTATTATTTAGATGCTGCATAATGAATTAAAAACTTGTTGCGTGCTGTTATAGGAATATAATAAACGACAGGACCTCACAAAGCAGCGTTACTGTTACCACCATGAAGTTGATTATTTTCCAATAACAGCATGTCCCCAAGCGTTTTATTCATTTTATATCACAGCAGTTTGCTACTGATTACAATTTTTCATTGATTAAAGAACAACATACTTTTTATCCTTTTATAGTTTAATGTTGTTAGTTCATAGTTTAAAGTTTAATGCTGTCTTGAAGTCTTTGAAGTGATGCACACATACCATATAGTGTTAATTGTGGGCGTGTCTATATTTAAATAAGCAGTGGCACGCACAGTGTACAGTGACAATGAAAACTTATTCATTAAGCTTCATTACTTACACTTGAGTTTATGAACTGTGTAATCACATTTGATGAATCCCAATTTTATTGTGCATGTGAGACTTCTAAATATTATGCATAAGAAATAACTGGCTAAAATAATGTCTGGCTGATGCAGAAAGCTTGGTCCATGCACTTATAACATCATGTTTGGACTACTGCAATGCCTTGTTAACTGGCTTACCAAAGAAATATCTCAAAAGATTACAGTATGTGCAAAATGCAGCTGCCAGGGTACAAACCTCGACCAGACGTAGTGCCCACATAACTCCCATTCTGCACAATCTTCACTGGTTACCTGTTGAATCACGAATTCAGTTTAAAGTTCTTTTACTAACATTTAAGGCTCTAAATTGACTTGCGCCACTGTATCTATCAGACCTACTTCACCCATACTTGCCCATTCGGTCTCTTAGATCATCTGAACTTGGCTTATTGTCAGTTCCTAGATTCCGAATGTCTACTATTGGTGGCCAATCCTTTTGTGTTGTCGCTCCCAAGCTCTGGAATTCACTACCCCTCTCACTTCGTAATATTTCCTCTCTACCTGCTTTCAAATATCAGCTTAAAACATATTTATTTGAAATGTATTTTCAGTGAATCGTATGTTTAATTGTACTGTGCTGATGTATTGTATTGTGTTAATTGTATTGTATTGATGTAAATCTGTTAAGCGTCCTTGAGCTTGTGGAAAGGCGCTATACAAATAAACTTCTTCCTCAACCGAAGCTTTTCTATGCAATAAATAAATGTGGCGAGAGTTGCCTATCAAATGTAATGGAGAAAGAGGTAAAAACTGTAACTGGCAGCCAAGCTGATGTTGACTATGCAGGTTTGGTTTGCGGTCAATGGTAAGTGTAATCGAAATGTAATTTTATTCTAACTGTTAATATTCCTTATATTAAAAACATATTTTGATAATTCCTGATGTTGTACTACATGTACGATGTTCATATAAAAGGCTATGAGAAACAGAAGTGACAAATTAAAGGAAAAGCCAATGCAAAGGGTCTTAGTAAGGTTTTGGGCCACCATGAACTACCAGAAGAGCTTCAATGTGTATTGATATATTCTACATGACTCTGGAACTGCACTGGAGCGATATTCCCTCAGTTTTGATGATGGTGGTGGAGAGTACTGTCTAACACACTGCTCCAATATCTCCCATCAGTGTTCAATTGGGTTGAAATGTCTTGGCTGTGAAGGCCATAGTATAGAATGTCATGTTCATCATCTTTAAAACATTCAGTGAGTCCTCATGCCCTGTGATTGGGGACGGAGTCATCCTGGAAGAAATGCCCATCGAGATAGAAATGTTTCATCATAGGATAAAGGTTCATCAGCCAGAAGAACTTTGTACTGATTTGCAGTGACTCTTCCTTCATCCTTTAAGTGGAGCCAAACCAGGGCAGCATAATAAATGCAAAATTCCCACAACATAAGAGATTTTTTTCTTTTAATTTGTCACACATCTGAAACAACTTAAACAGTTATTATTCATTCCATAGTTTTCATTTCCTTATATTTCCTAGTTACCTAGCAACAGTGTATTAATAACTTTCTCATAACATAAATTACGTTGTTACGAATGCTGAATGGATAAGTGTTTGATCTTTCCAGCACTAAGAATAAATCTGAGGTCCATTTGGCTCAGTGAGATGTCCCTTTGTCGCAAATTCTCCCTCTTGGTGCTGTGGTTCAGAGCACTGTGAGCACAATTCTCACCTTTTGTTTGTTTTTGTTATGTGCTTGAGTCTGGCCATGAGCATTTATTTTGATTCTGGTCTTGTCCCTGCCCCTGTCCTTTCACTGGTATACTCCCCAATTGTGTCCAGGTGTTCTGTGTTAAAGCCCTTGATTAGTCTGTTTATACCCTCCTGTGTTTCATTGCAAAGTCTCGTTGAGCTTTAGCATCCCCAGTTCCTTGTCTTATGTCTAGTTGTACTTCCTGGTTTTGACTCATGCTTGTTTGCCCCCACTATTCCAAGGAAAATATATTGCACATTGTACAAACATGGCCATGGCCACACGATTACTAAAATAGCATCCCCCACAACTTACTAGTGTGACATTGCAACCTTAGTAAGGAGGAAGTTTCAGAAAACGGGTTCTTAAGGGTTAGCAGGAAGCAAATAAATATTCATTAAAAACACATGACATTTTAGAGTATAGTTATATGGGTGCTGATTACTTTTATTTTTTATAAACACATTGGTGCTGTTAGAGGAAAATAATCAATGATGATATAGTGTAATGTGGCCTGATGCGAGGGGGAGTAACTGTTACCACCCTGAAGTTTAATGCCTTCCAATAAGGGCAAGCCAGTGTTTCCTTTTAAACCACAGAAATTTACCAATTTACCAACAATATTTTTTTTATTTAATTTTTTTATGTTTATAGTATACTATAGTATGGTATAGTATAGTACAAGTTAACTGCTTTAAGAAACCAAATTTCAATGAAACCACCTAGATGTGTTGAAAAATCTGTGCAAGTTCAAAATGGTGGACTAGGAGAAAGAATAGGAGGTAGGCCAGTGGTAAGCCATGCGGTCATGCTGCCCACTGATTCCTGGGAGTGGACCCTAATCCAGCTTGATCTGACCAGTAACCACCTGCCAAATCACAGGCCAATCGGTAAACCATTTTTGCATATTGGTAGTTTGTCCAGCTTCTTTATTCCTGCACTAAATGAATCAATAAATCAATAAATAGTTTATAATTATGTAACTGTTCTGCTATTTTCCTAAAACCAACTTTTCTGCAATAAAGCATTAATAGCAATTGGCCTGTGTTTTGTCAGCTGGTAACTGGTGGGGCCAAGGTGGATTTTTTAGCAAGATGGATCTGAAGCGATGATGACTGCACCCTACCCCATTCCAAAGGCTCCAACATTCACAGTGAGAATTCTAAAGGGTCCCATTTGTATGCTGTCGAAATTGAAACATCTTTTTATTAAGCCAAAGCTGGTGTTTTTTTGTGATATGATCACTGACACTTAAAAAAAAGCAACACAGTTTAGGAATAAATGGACTAAGCAACAAAAACGTTCCTATGCTGCTACCATTTTCATTTAGGGGCCACTGTTACCTGATGAAACCTACATTAAAGAACTTTTCTACAATAATACCATCAGCTGTTTTATTTAATTTACTTATATTTTAATATTACTTAATGTAATGTATCTTACTTGGGCTTGATCTACATTTAAATGCACCTGTTGCTGCATTGTTGCATTTTTTCCCTTCAGTATAAAAACAGTGCAATGAATCTCAGGAGTAAAGCGTCCACAGGTGGTTCAATAAGAAAACCGCCATTTTGAAAGACCCTTTGAAGTAAACGCCTTTCCCCACTTTGGGTTGGAGCGACCCTACAAATCTCTGCCATGAGTGGTCTCCTAGTTTTGGCTTGGATGGTAAGCATCTTGATTTTTTTCCAAGCTCTAGCATGGTGCATCACTTTCTTTCAGCGCTATAGTCATTCAAACATGACCATTCCTCTTTAATAATCAGCGGACTTAATACAATTTGATTTCAAATAGATGCCCACATGAAAGTGACCAAAAGTGAGCAAGCAACACTTTCTCCTGGTTGTTCACATTTTTTGAACTGAGTTTGAGTTTGAATTTGAATTTGATTTACATGTTCAGCTATCACATTTATAAGATGAAAAACATTTCTGGCATCCATTACAAATCCATTACAGACTTTGGAGGTAAACCCTGCATTATTTGGCCAATTCATAATAAAGGTCTTCTAAAATAGATTACCATTTACGTCTATCATCTAAAGAAAAAAAGAAAAAAAATGTATCACAGATTAGCCTTATAACAGGATCCTGCATGTGCTACATTTAATACCTCTCACAGAAACAACCATTGGATTGAAACAAGCATCGGAAAGCGATGGGAAGCATTTAAACCATCCACCCTGTGCTTCTATGGCTCCATAGAGTCAAAATCCCCAGCCAAGCATTCCTCAGCACTAATTTAAGGGAGTTTCCTCGCATTTTCATCTTTGTTTTCACAGCCTGCCATAGGCCAAAGGGGAAGCCAAACAAATTATCCACCATTGTTCAGAGCCCTGAGCTCTCCCAATAACATTATTTGTGGAAACATACATGCAAGAATAACTTCCTGAGTCATGTGGACTGTCTGTGTTGAGAGGAAATCGGCCGCTCACTAGCAGCCTACTGAGGGCCTTGAAGTCCAAACTCTCCCTTTCTCTCTCTCTCTCTCTCTCATCGTTTCATCACTTCTGCTATGCCACATCCTGCCTTAGCTCAAGGAGGCAGGGAAACTGCTTTAGAGTGAGAAAGCAGGAGAGAGAGAGAGAAACACTGAGTTGATGGTGCACAATGTCGAAAAACAGGATATGAGCCCTCAGTGGCAGCGTGACCTTACCAAAAGCACTTAACAAAAGCCTTTACCGAAAGGAATCCTCATTACTGGCAATAGGAGGACAAACCCATGCCCTTGGAGAAATCTAAAGCTGAAGCTCTCGCCACCACTAATAATAATAATAATAATAATAATAATAATAATAATAATAATAATAATAATTCTCAGACAAGCTGTGTTTACGAGGTGCTGTTTTACCGTTTACTCATCATCATATTGTCTTTTACAGCTCTTTGTGATTTTTGCCTTTTATGGAGTTTTGTGGGTGTCACTAAATCTAAATCAACTCACATGATGAACATGCATGGCAATTTACAGATGATTTTGACATTTATCAACATATACAGTTTTTGCGATTTTGCCTTTATACACCACCACAATGGATTTGAAATAAAACAATCAAGATGTGATCGAAGTGTAGACTTTCAGCTTTATTTTAAGAGGTTCTACAAAAATATGGCATTTACCATTTAGGAATTAGCCATTTTAAGCAAAGTACTTCCATTTTCAGGGGCTCAGAGGTATTTGGACAGTTGACTGACAAGAAGTTAACTGACCAGGTGCGGTCCATTCCCTCGTTACTTCAAGACAAATGAAGCAGATAAAAGGTCTAGAGTTGATATCAGGTATTGAGTTGGCATTTGGCAGCTGTTCAACTGGAGCTACCAATATGAAGTCGAAGGTGATCTCAATGCAAGTGAAGGAGGCCATCATTAGGCTGAAAAAACAACATAAATCTATAAGAGAGAGAGCAAAAACCTTAGGTGTGGCCAAATCAATAGGTGGGTACATTCTTAAAAAGAAAGAAAGCACTGGTGAGCTCAACAATATCGAAAGGCCTGGAAGACCATGGAAGACAACTAAAGTGGATGATTGCAGAATCCTTTCCTTCTTGAAGAAAAACCCCTTCGCAACATCAACATAAGTCAAGAATACTCTGGAGAAGGTAGGCGTATCACTGTCAAAATCTACAATCAAAAGACACCGTCATGAAAGAGGGTTTACAACAAGGTGCAAACCACTGGTAACATTCAAGGACAGGAAAGCTAGATTAAACTTCTAAGCATCTAAAAAAGCCTCCCATGTTCTGGAATAAGATTCTTTAGACTGATGAAACCAAGATTAACTTGTACCAGAATGATGGGAAGAGAAAAGTATGGTAAAAGAAAGGAACAGCTCATGATCCAAAGTATACCACATCATGTGTCAAACATGGTGGAGGCAGTGTTATGGCATGGGCATGTATGGCTGCCAATGGAACGGGCTCACTGGTGTTTATTGATGATGTGACCGCTGACAGAAGTAGCAAGATGAATTCTGAGGTGTACAGGGCTATACTCTCTGCTCACATTCAGCCAAATGCTACAAAACTGATAGGACGCAGAAAGACCCACAAACGAGCAGCAACTGAAGGTGGCTGCAGTGAAGGCCTGGTAAGGAACATCTCCAGGGAGGAAACTCAGAATTTGAGTTTTGAGAACATGGGCTCCAGACTTCAGGCAGTCACTGACTGCAAAGGATTTTCATCCAAGTATTAAAATTAAGTTATATTTACAATTATGTCACTTTGTCCAAATACCTTTGAGCCCCTGAAAATGGAGGTACTTTTTTGAAAAAGTCTGTAATTCCTAAATGGTAAATGCCATATTTTTGTGGAACCTCTTAAAATAAAGCTGAATGTGTACATTTGGATCACATCTTGATTGTTTTATTTCAAATCTATTGTGGTGGCGTATAAAGGCAAAATCAAAAACTCTGTCATTGTCCAAATACTTCCAGACCTGACTGTACATGTTTTAAGAAAATCTGTGTTACTAAAAACGTTTGTAAATCTGGGTGGAACTTTTAGAACAGAATTTTTCCAAACAACTTTACTAATAAAATGATAAATGAACTTCTATGAAAAGAAGTAAAATTTTAAGGTACCAAATTAATATTTACAAAAACAGTAAAAGTGAGATCACCAGAGAGAGAGAGAGAGAGAGAGAGAGAGAGAGAGAGAGAGCTATTTTAATGAATTATAGGTCCAGGTTTTCAGCTGTCCACCATTATCAAGCAATAACAGTCTGTCCACCATTATCAAGCGATAACATTCTGTTATTGATTCCTCAAACTTTCTGTCTTACACACACAAACACGGCAAAAAGCAAACAATCCGTGTGCTTCAGTGACCAAGCTGGATCTCTGTTCACTGTTCGGTCAGTTTTATGAGCCACGCTGTTTACTGAGT
Organism: Pangasius djambal; assembly: GCA_022985145.1. Taxonomy (NCBI): domain Eukaryota; kingdom Metazoa; phylum Chordata; class Actinopteri; order Siluriformes; family Pangasiidae; genus Pangasius; species Pangasius djambal. The sequence goes on along the minus strand of CM040986.1, from coordinate 20,627,416 downwards.
GAGTCACAACAATCGTGAGACCTCTCATAAAACTACTGGCAATCAATAACTCTCCCGATCACTGGCCTAGACCTGCTGTTCATGCCAGCCGATAAGCTCAGTGTGTGTAGTCCATTACTACAGCAATAAGCATCAGGATTTATGGCTAATGTTAGACTACTGTATACACACTGGGTGGTGAAGATAAGGTGTGCTAATGACTGCTTTGATCCCGCTAGTTAAATTCCATCGCTGTTCACTTCAGCCCATCCTGTGCCAGCTTACAATACATTCTTTGTGTGAAGAGATCGATAAATGAATAAGGTATTAAAGGGGACATTTATGGTCTGTACAAGGCCACTAATGACAGATTTGTCTCAGACTGGCTTCCTTTTTCTAATCAGACTGATGTTTTTCCCCTCTCTCTATTTCTATGTCTCTGATCATCTCCTCTTTGTTGTACTTCTCTCTGTTTCGAGTTCTCATTTTCTGTAACCTCCTCACTCTAATCGAGAATTAAAACGCTTGCATATCTGTTTGTATGGACAAATAGATGTGTCATAACCTGCCTTGTTTCCTGTCACTCTTCACTGGTCTGCTCACATCCTTCCTAAAGGTGTAAATAAATACTATCACTTGTTTAATCTCATTTCTGTCTTCAAACTCTGAACAGAGCTTCATAGTGATAAGCTTATCTTAACTATTACAGAAAGGCTGATGTTGTATGAAACTTGGGCTTGACTAATCGTTTAGATCTCTTATACATCTATATTACAGTACATTCTAAAAGTAAAGCCTAATGCTTCGTCAGATCATCCGTCAGGATTATGGGAGGGACAATATGGAAAACGATTAGTATACGACTCACTATATGGTTTTGTGGATATTAAGAAATCATATCTTGTCCCCTCTGGTCTCTTTAATTATTGTCCAGGATTCTGGAAAAGCTAGCCACCAGACATCTCTGTTTTTTAGGAATAACAAGCGTTGTGCATTTTATCCTGGTCATAGTTGCTGTGGATCTGGTGCCAATCCCAGGAATACTGGGCGTGATGTAAGAATACGCCTACAAGTCACTATGTGTCACATGTATTCAGGTACAGGTGCAATCTTAATAATATGGATCGAAAATGCTTACCAGGACAAAGCAGGGGAGGTGCTGGTTATCGAGCGACTAAGGAATGCGGACACCATACTATGTCTGCTTGTGTGTGTGTGTGTGTGTGTGTGTGTGCGTGTGTTTGCAGGGACTGTTGACCTTGGATAAACGAACGCCATTATCTCAGTTTGGGAAATTGATGAGTGCATGCTGTTTGCATTGATACTGTTGCTCTGAGCAGTGCTCAGTGACGCCACTGTGACAAACTGCACTGGCATGAATAAAATGGCTAAAAACTTTTACAAGGTTTCGATAGACTGTTTATGTTTATGAGAAAATGTGAGAGCTCTTAAAGGAAAACACCACCCTGAAACAAATGCTTATATTAAAATATTTGTGATGTGCTTGTGGTGTTGATTGGTGCCATATTTTCATGAGTCTCATGAGACGTTAGTGGTTGTCTGTTGCTCTGATGTCACAGGGGACATTTTTATTGCGAGAGCAATTGCAATGATGTTTAACAGGAGATAAAAAAAATAAATTCAGTGTTCTCAAACATACAGTAAGGGATAATGGAGAGGTTTTGCTGTTAACTCCTAAAACCAAAGAGAAACAGCTTCTTTTCTCACTCACCATTTTCCAGCAACGTTCTGTGTCATATTAATGAGAAATCCATGGTAGAAGTGGAGAAAGAAAACAGTGGACTCAAAATTTATGGTAGAGACTTGGCTAGGCTAGGTAGTGATCTACAAGATGACAAGCGTGATGGTGCTGAAGGTGGTATTAGCATGAAAATTGAAGTTTTGGAAGCTAATCTGTTTGAGTGTGTAGATGAGGAGGTAAGAAAGCTGAACAGCCTAAAGGACTAAAGCGCTGCTGCATCACTCTCTTTAGATAGCCCTGTTTAAGCAAAATCCCACTGGCACCACCCGCTATCAGCAGGCAGTCGAAGGGAATTGTGGGTAATGTAGTTAATGCTTAACCAAAGTGAAAACAGACCGACTTGTCAATGAAATAATTAGAAACAAAATAAATCTTGTATGTTGTTGAACATCACATGTAAAAGATGAATAAATAAACATCCGGTTCTTTGAGGGTGGATTTCTAGAGTCTAAAGAGACTTGTGGAAACTAGGGACAATACAGCAGGCAATTTGACCTGAAGTAGTTCCTCAAGTAAACTTGATTAACAGAGGAGGAAAGTGTGAGCTAGCCGCACGAGCCAGGCCTATGTTAATTTCTGAATGGATCAAAACAATAACTTACTAAAATAAAATAATGTGCTATTAGGAACAATAGCACAATAAACCCAATATTGTTCAAATTGGCTGCATATCTGAGAATAAAGCTAACATACCTCATGAATGTACTGATAACATGAATGTCTTGTAATCAAAATATCAAGGGGCTATATTTATTTTTAAAAATGCGTTCTTCCTTAAATTGCATCCATATCAAGCCATTACATCTGTTTTGTATTTTCTGTATCATCTTATTTATCTTCATAGCTGAAGACTTTGAACACGTTTCAACACTAAATGATCAATGGTAGTAATCCTAAAGCCATAGCAAGACTATTGAAGCCTCCACCGGTCAGCCGTCACATTAAAACCACCTGTCTAATATTGTGTAGGTATCCCCTTGTGCTGCCAAAACAGCTCTGACCTGTCAAGGCATGGATGCGACAAGACCTCTGAAGGTGTGCTGTGGTATCTGGCACCAAGACATTAGCAGCAGATCTTTTAAGTCCTGTATGTTGCGAGGTGGGGCCTCCATGGATTGGATTTGTTTGTCCAGCACATCCCACAGATGCTCGAAGAGGGTGAGATGTGGGGAATTTGGAGGCCAAGTCAATGACTCTTTGTCATGTTCCTCAAACCATTCCTGAACAAATTTTGCTGCGTGGCAGGGCGCATTATCCTGCTGAAAGAGGCCACTGCCATTAGGGAATACCGTTGCCATGAAGGGGTGTACTTGATCTGCAACAATGTTTAGGTAGGTGGAACGTGTCAAAGTAACATCCACATGAATGACAGGACCCAAAGTTTCCTAGCAGAATATTGCCCAGAGCATCAGACTGCCTCTGCCGGCTTGCTTTCTTCCCATAGTGCATCCTGGTGCCATCTCTTCCTCAGGTAACCAACGCATATGTGATTCTTCAGACCAGGCCACCTTCTTCCATTGCTCCATTGTTTTGACAGTTAGCACCTGGTGGTTGCTTCTTTTTCCTTTTAAATAGTTAAAAGGATAAAATAGTTAAAAAGTTAATGCTCTGAATAATTTTAAATAAATTGCCCCCTTCTTGTCATGGTAGCTTAGGTAATTAACTCTGTAGAGTAAGAGTTAGCTAATGTACAGTATATAGCTTGCTGAATACTGAATACAATATATCTTGCTGCTTTAATAGACTTAAGATATGTCATGCGTAAAATCTCCAAGCTAAGTTGCAATCTGTTTTTAATTACAATGAACTAGAAAGAATGATGTTTAGTATATGCTGAGTTTATTAGTTAATAGATTGGCACACTTGCAATGTACTACAGGCTTGGGGTTTCTGTACATAATAGAAGTCAATAGAAAAAATATTGAGTTTGGTAACCACTTTATCTATCTAATTGCCACAACTTGATGAAAATTAAAATTTCTGAAACATAATGGCATGGCATGGCACTTAATGGCACTTGAAAGAGAGCACTTTAAAAGAGCTTTTTAAAAAATGTATATTGGTGATCTGGGTCATATTATATGGATGTAATAATGTAATGGTTACCTGAGCATTACACTTGTAAATGTAAATAGAAACAGCTTACAAACTGTAATATACTGTATAATGATGAGTAGTTCATCCAGCTCCCTACAACATAGCCACATACTGTAAGGTTAAGTATAGCTAACCTCAAAATACAGAATGCGACTAATATTAGCTAAGTCAGTTAGTCCACACTCAATATTGCCCGCAAATGACCACATAGTTGAGCAATATAATGACAAAGCAATCAAGATAGAAAAAAGGCCTAGATTGCCTAATTGACAGGTAGGCCCTGATGATTACACTCATCACTATCAATAGAGTCAATAGAAAAAAAATGTACAAAAAGTCAAAAATACACAAAGAAAGAAGTTAAAATAACACAAGTAACCGGCACTATACTGATAGATGCCCTCATGGACCAGACCCATTAGCTTCTATTAGCGTTTACACTATAAATCTACAGCACTTAGCTGTCCTTGTGTCCCTGACCAGTCTCCACCAGCACAGGCTGCTAAATTAGCCATGCGGAAAAGCATATTTGAAGAGACATTAAACAGCTGATCATCAGAGTGGTGACAGGTTAAAAATTTCAGCTCAGAATTTTCAATTACTCATTATGCTTATGAACTGTGTATTATATAGTGTATAACTCTATAGTTTGGACGTCGTGTTAAAAAGTTAGTCTGTGCATTACCATGGCAACACGAATCGCTCTGTCAAGCTGTGGCTTCTTTGGGATTTTTTTTTTTTTTGACAGAACAAAAATGCACAAAATATTCAGACATATTGTGTCTAAAATGTCAGTTACTCGATTTTTAATTTCTTGTGTATAGAACTGTTGTATAAAAGCAATATCACACTCACAATTGTTCTGTTGTACTGAATATCAGCACAGCTGTGATTACCCGCAGCCTTGTACTTATGGCCGAATCACAGCTGTACTGATATTCAGTATAACAGCACTCTTAGTTAATTATACAATTATTTCATCATTAGAATGGTTAGAAATTATACTATATGAACTGTTAAGGATAGTGAAAAACATACTAAAGTTATACTATGTGAACTATTATAAATTATACTGTGTATAATTTGTATTATCATAAAAATATATACCATATACAGTGTATAAGTCAAAGATAAGATTAATTATAAAAATTAAAGGATTGTTCATTTTAAGATTATAGGGATAATTCTGATATATTTCCCCACTTTCTTTGTAGTTCTAGAAAAAGGAGGAACACATTTATAACAATATTGTAAAAAGTTCTTAGTTCAAAGTGCATAATTGTCAAACAAGCCGCATTACAATTCTAACGATGAAACATTTCTATTCTAAGGGGGTGTGGTCTCTTTCAGGATGGCTCCGCCCCATCCACACGGCACAAGCGTTCGCTGAATGGTTTGCTGAGGATGAAAATGATGTAAATCTTATGCTACGGCCTTCACGCTCACCAGATCCCAACCCAACTGAACATCTATGAGAGAATTTGGAGTGATACAGTATGTTAAGACAAACTGAGGGAATCTTTGGGAAGAATGGTGTTTATTGCTGCAATAATCAGAATAATTTATATTTTTAATCCTTAACAGTGTTCCTGATGAAGCTTTTCACACTCTTAGCATGTTCCCAACCAGCTTCAAGGGGAGATTCACCCAAGTTCTTAATGAAAACTACTTTTTTGGGGAAACAATTGAATTTTAAGTAAAAACTACTTATTCAAAAACATTCTGATTCAGAAATAAATCTTTACACGAATGTAAAGTTCACTATTTACATTTGACGTTGAAACAAATTTTAAGCATAAGCCTTTTTTCAAAATGTCTTTAAGAAAATATATATTTAAGTATTAAACATACTGTGTCCGAAGTTTAGACGCCAGGTGCCACTCAATCCATTTCATCAGCTGATTGTTTCATGTAATATCTAAACGCACCCCCTCTTAACAAAACAGTGCAAGGTTTGCACCCAATTAGCCTGAACTGTTGTGCCTTTAGTCCGAGATATATGCCTAATGAATTTAAAAAGAGACTCAATCACTCTTTCATAATCTTTAATGGAAGCATTGTTTGTGTGTATCACTAACATCCTCTGGTTAAGAGATAGAACAATCATGGCCTATCTGCTGGCCTCGAGCGCCAGATACAATCAGTTGGCTCGCTATCACAGCCCATTCACATGAGCATGTTAAACTATTGAGCAGCTTTATTCCCCAGCTTTAATCACTGCCTGCAGAAAAGGAACAAACAATCCATTAGAGCGACAAAGCCGCTCTCAGCCATCATGAGGAAAGAGTGATTGGAGTTTTAGAGGGAGAGAGAAAGGGAAGAGAGGAAGGGGCACAATCAAGCACACACTCATACGTACACGATAGAAAGGATGACTAACACAGGAGTGGGGGAAAAAACACTGTTAATTGATCTGATGGAGCACAAACTTTCTGTCAATTAAACAATTAGACCTTGTCTCAAGTTGGCAGGCCTTTAGAACTTGCTGTTCGCTGATGATCAGGTCAATATTTGGCCAGTTGTCGTCTGAGAGACCACTTATCCCCTTCGTTTTACCGGCAGGCCTTTTGGGGATTTAATATCTAAAGCATCAATTCATCCCCGTCCAGTGACATGTTGAACGGCGCAAAAGGCTCCTCGAGCCCAGATTCCTCCGGCAGCCTAGGAAAATATCACTCAGCGAGCGATTGCCCAGTCGACTGTGCTATTTGCTTTTCAATTAGGCCTCATTCATGTGGAGATAGAGCTTTTTTTAAAGCATTCACCCGCTACTCTAAATGAGCTCAGCGTTTTCTGCTTGACTCTCCAATTCACTCCGAGCCATAAAATGATTACTTGTCCAAACAGGGGGGCAATGGAAGTAAAAACAGTGTGGACATCATAAATAGCTTTCACCCAAATGGCTTGATCTGCCTGCTGAGCCATACAAGGATAGGATAAGGCACTTTGCACACAGTGTGCAGAGGATATTAGATAAAAGACGTATATACACACACACACACACACACACACACACAGACACACACGCAAACATCCTAGTAGCTTGTCAGACCTTTGGAACCGAGAACCCCTCAAAGAATGTCTCTCTTTTTTTTACACCATTGACCATTTTCACTGTCCTGTTTTCTGTGTTGGTTTTTCAGTTATAGGATTTGTGAAGCATTACTCAATTCGCAAGTGAAATCGATGCATCATCTGTTGGTTTTGGCTGCGCTCTGACAGTGCTCTGGGGCTGTTGAACTGGGCGGGTGAGCATCTAGGGGGCACGGTGCACAACCGTTTATCACATAGTACCCTTTAGGCTCCTGCAATCATTAACATCTGTTTACCTTCCGCTAAATGATAACCCATTTGAAGTTGAATCTGCAGATAGGCAGTCAAAGACAAGAGCAAGCCTGTGCTGGACAGGCTCATCGATGTGCTGGTTCGACAGGAAAGAGCTCAGAATGAGACTTGGATTGAGACCTGTTGGATGGTGGGATTGATCTGGTGATGAGCCTGGAATAGTGTTATAACGGAATTCTTTCACTGATGAAGCATACTGTACAATCTCTTTCTCATGGCTCACAGGCATTTATTAATGGATAGTATTGAGTTGATTCAACAATTGGGGTGTCATTTATGTCCCACTGAGATTTACAAATCTGTATCTAAAATAAAGGTAAAAGACATTTTAAACCCAGGTAAAACGTCCTTCACAGTGTAAGGTGTCCTATGTGTATTCCAGATAAATAACTTAAAACATTAATAAAAACCTCTAGAGCACTTGAACAGCATTTTTGCCCATCCAATTCAATTAAATTTTATTTGTATAGCACTGTTAACAGTGGACATTGTCACAAAGCAGCTTTACAGAAATAAATAGATTCAAATTAAATTAACCCAGAATAAATTGTAAATATGTGAGTTTATCCCCAGCGAGCAAGCCGCAGGCAATGATGGCAAGGAAAAACTCCCCGAGACGATATGAGGAAGAAACTTTGAGAGGAACCAGGCTCAAAAGGGAACCCATCCTCATCTGGGTGGTAAAAGATGGTGCAATTATAAATAAATCCCTTCTATAACTGTGTACTATATGGACAAATAGTGCAATTGTTCAACCAGTAAATTCATCACAGTTTTCACAGGAAGTCCGGTGTGTTAAACCTATACACTGTCCACTGATGGAGTCCTGAGTGCGAAGCTGCTCGTGGCAACCGCAGCCCCAAAGCCACCACAGCAATCGCAGTCCCAAGCCATCACAGTACAGCTTCCCATATGAGATCCCCAAGCCATCACCATGGCCCCCAAGTTGCACCATCCCCAGCAATCCCACTGATCTTCGGGCCGTCCATGTGGGGCCACCCCTAGCAGCAGTGAACGATCTCAACCGATGAGAACTCCAACCAGATAGGATGGATCAGGCAGGTCTGGAGAGAAGAAGGGGTCAGGACCACTGGTATCTCAGGAGTAGCATGTGTAGCTCGACAGAGAGAGGGAGACAGAGAGATTGTTAGGTAAGCTTTTGTCCTGTAATGGTTAAGAACAATATACTTTGCGTGCAGAGTGCAAGCAGGGACTTCAGCAAGACTAGCTATGACAGCATAACTAAAAGGGAGAGCCAGGAGGTAACACAGATATGTCCCAGGATGCCCTCATAAAGCAGCCAGCCACTCCACCATCAAACCTGAGTGAACGCATGAGAGTCAGGGGGCGACAGCATCCAAACATCCCAGTTCACCACAACACTCTAAACTACACTACACATCCATAACTACACTGTACCTCAATATATCTATAGTGGGGTCAAAGAGTCTGAGAGCAATAGTGAAAATGCTTTTATTTTGCATTCTTTTCTAATTAAATATAACAGTTTTCATTACAACAACTCGAGTGAAAAGTAGAGTGGTTGAAATATTTACATGAATTTCAGACTTTCGTGGTATTTGGTATGTCCCCTTTTTGCTGGCATGGACTCCACAAGTTTGACAAAACCTTACGATCCATTTTAGAACAAATCCATCAGAGTGCGATCTGAACATGTGCTTCAATAGAAGAGATTAGACGTGAGGAAAATCTGGCCTTTTGTACAAAGCAGTTAACATGGTCATTATCACACAATTGCTTACATTTAAAATAGGGACCTAGAAATAGTGCAGAATCTTGAATATTAAATATTGAACAAGATAAGATCAAGATATTGAGCAAAATTCTAAAACCTTATGTTTATTTTTCATTTTAAATAAAAAAAAGAAAATCCCAGATTTTCAGTGTGGTCCCAGACTTTTGGACTCCACTGTACCATATGTATTAAATATCATATTATTTGTGCATTAATGTGTGCATCTATTTAACATCTCATGCTTGAAATATTCTTTTCCACAAGTCACCTATTATGGTTTATGAAAAATATTATTTATATTTAGTTCCTCAACATCCTGTTACCTGACCACCCCCCCCATGAAACAGTTGGAATATTCCACAAGTCACATGTTCAGAAGGAAGGTGCATCATTTGAAGTTCCTGAAGATCCTGGGACGAAGAAAAGTCTTTCTCTTTTTCTTTATTTTCAGTAATATTGTGATATTGACTGATGAGGTCAAGTGCAACACTGTTAACGAAATTATTTATTAAAAGTAAACTACAAATCATTTTTAAGTAAATAAGTCTTTAATCTCCTCATGTAATTAGCATTGATGCTAGTTAACCACCCTTTGTGTAAGCGCTAATTCGATGCTAAAAAATTCAACTCTGTTACTTGCAACCCGACACATGGCACCAATGGTGGAATCACCTTTAACTGGTTGGAACGAAGTGTAGAAGACAACGCAACCTGGGACGAGTTTCCCAAAAGCATCGCATCTAAATGGTAGTGAGATCTTCACAGTGAACACAAATTGAACACCAAATCAGTTTAGATGGTCCTGTCTACCATGATTTGGGAAACTGGGTCTTGATCTCATGAGACATTCATATGAATTTGAATGAACATGAGTAATGTGGTTGGAGTTTGTTTGATTCCATACAGAACAGTATTTCAGCCATGACAACTCTCAGAATGAATTTAACAGCTTTTACTGATGGAAATGAAGTGTAGGTAGGTTTGGTCTTGGCGGACTAGATCTGCTACGCTGCTGCTACTGCTGAGCAAGCACGAAGACTTGCTCTGTTAGACATGTTCAGGTGTAGAGATTAGAGAACCATGCAGCTGCTGCAAAAGGTACATTTGGAGGAAGCACCCCCCCAACCCGACCCCTCAGTAGCAGATCTATATGATGGTGCTGGAGAGGAGGAGGGTAGAATGAGAAATGTCTTAGCTTGTACCGAGACCGTGCCTGGCGAGTTAGTCAGGATAATAAAGGGTTACACAGATAGAGTAGCATGGCCGATAGGCTGCAGCACCAGCGTCCAGGGAACCAATCAGTGCACAGATAGAGTTTCATGGCTGAACTAGACATGAGCGCTAACTCGACCCCTACACCTAACCTTAAGCTTTGTTCTTTTTCATTAAAATGGAGTTGTGCGTTTTGTTACAAACTTGTAAGCTTGAGGCCATGTAGGGTGAATCCGTTTCATCCAAATTTTAACCAAAGGTTTATTTCACACCAATTGTAAATTTAAATCATATAAATAATAAATGTTTGGATTGATAAATGTTTATTTATTTTCAATTAATTTGGTATTGATGGAACAAAAATTCTTTTTTTTTTTTTCAAATTCAAATTGCATTTTTTATTGCAATTTAGCAACAACAAAAAAAGAGAAGTATGCATCCAAGAAGATGGGCAATATTTCAATCCTAAATTTAAATAGTCATTTTAAATTAAATATAAATAGTATGCTAAATTAATCAAAACTATTACATTTGTATATGTATGAGGCCATGTTGGGTGAAATTGGTAACCGTATTGTATTGAAATTGGCTCGTTGTTTTCCAAATTTTCATATTTCTTTTTGTTCATTTTTTTTTTTTTTACAGAAAAGAATGTTCACTCCATTTGTAAATATACGTCTTAAATGTTAAAAAGGTATCAATTATTTTATTCAGAATCGATTCATTTGGTGTCGTTGGGACAAATATTCCGCACTTTATTTCTAAATTCCTAAAATTCATGAAATTGACGGCAGCTACAAATTATTATTATTATTATTATTATTATTATTTACTTTATTGTTTCCATAGCTAGTGTTGACCATCTTGGAAAAACCTTGTTGTGTTACTGAGTCATCATAGTCAAAAATGCACCCACTTTAATACACACATTCATATACACACATTTTGAGCAGCACAAGGTTCTCCAGCATGGCCTCATGCTTGCTGTAACAATTTGCACAAAAGTTGTATAAAATGTTAAAAGTTTTATGTTATGGTTATAGATGGGACAGACCTTTAGACCTTAAAACTTCAGATTCTTAAAAGATCAGATAGGTTTTTTGCACCACACCGGCTGGAAAATTAATGATGATTCCTGCTGTAGTAACATAAATAGTAACATTCCCTGTAGCTCAGTTAAATAGCAGGCTTCCCAGTCCAGCACAATGGATTTCCACATGCTAATTGTTCAAGGTCTAAGATCAGACCGTGCCAGAATTGTAGTGTTCACATCTGACATGGGCCTCCGCCTTAATGACCACAAGGTTTTAAATTTACATCTGAGGAATACCACTGTGAACCACTGTGCAATCCTTCAGCAAGACCCTTAACCCGCTTAACTATGAACTTCTCAGCAGGTGCTTCAGGTAAAAGCATCTCCCAAATTACTAAATGTAATGCGGTGGTTTTTGCTAGACCTCCATCATGGTATCAGCTTTCAACTTCACACTTTCATATACACTATATGGCCAAAAGTATGTGGCACCCATGTGTGGTTCTTCCCCAAACTGCTGCCACAAAGTTGGAAGCACACAATTATATAGAATGTCTTTGTATACTGTAGCATTACAATTTCCCTTCACTGGAATTAAGGGGCTCAAAGCTGTTCCAGCATGACACTGCCCCTATACACAAAGCAAGCTCTGTGAAGACATGGTTTGCTAAGGTTGGAGTAGAAGTACTCGAGTGGCCTGCACAGAGCCCTGACCTCAACCCGACTGATAGGATGAACTGTAATACTGTATACTATACAAAAACTGTATTATACCCTGTTAAAAAGATTGTGAAACGCCCATTATTAGTTTAGCAAAATAATATCAAAATACAGTTTTCCTGATTTTTACCTGGTTCATTTTTCTTTAAATAGTAGGCAACCCTGATTTTAAAGTCGTGTATATCAGACCTGTGGCAATAATTTGATAGCAGTCATCCATATTGGAACAACATTAACAGTAACTCTTCCAGATTTCCTCTGTCTGGCGATGGTGTATGTCCATAACTACACCATCACCCCTCAACACACACCTGGTAAAATGTTGTATTCTCAATTCGTGATATCGCTGCATGTAATTGACAGATTTTGTATTTATTATGTGTAATTACCACAAATTCAAGAAGCAACAAATCTCCTAAAACCTATTCCACACTAAAAATTCAAATCTTTAAGTCTTTATGGAAGGATGCTACATAGAAGGTGTAAGGGCTTTCCAAATGGATAAACCTCTTAAGAGAGCACAGCTAAACACACAAGCACTCCAATAAAACTAGACACCCTAAACAAAGCTAGATAGAATCCAAAAAGACTCTTTACTCTCTACATACTCTCTATATATTCAGTAGAGACCCATTTGGAATTCTGTCTCTGTCAAAAATATCTCTCTGTCTTTCACTTACAAATACTCCTAAAATAAGTAGAATGGTTTTGTTTTCATTTTAACAGAATTCTGTCAACCAGTCGATCAATTCCTATTATGTTTATTACTTAGACATATTTATTACTTAAATCATGAACAGTCTATCCAAGGTGTAATAAGATACCATTTATTAAGCATTTTATACATAAAATATTTACAATCTGTCTCTTAGGACTTAATGCTGAACACTTAACACACATCAGAATTAAACTGTCCATTTGTTGTTGAGGCTCCAACAACAAGCTGCATTGTTTTACCTTAAAAATTAAAACATAATGTTAAACTTTGGGGCTCACTGAAGCTCAGATAGCCAGTTAATAGTATAATGCTAAAAATATAGTGTGTGTGTGTGTGTGTGTGTGTGTGTGTGTGTGTGTGTGTGTGTGTGTGTGTGTGTGTGTGTGTGTGCAAAACACTGGGGAGTCTGATCCGACAAAAGTTATGACACGCAAAGGTTTCATTATTATTATTATTTACAGTGTAGAAGTCCAGACGCTGCTGAATCCGTAGATAAATAAATGTCCACTTGTCCCGTGTTTACACTGCCGTCCTCATAGCGGAGGACTCAGTGAGATGTCCGCGTCCTCCTCAATGTCCAGCTCTCCGTCTGAATCGTCCGAAACCTCCGACTCGAGCAGCGCGCGTGAGGACGGCGAGGAGCAGGAGGAGGAGCAGGAGCGCGCGGGGTGCGGGTCCGAGGCTCGGGCTTCCGCGAGCGCGCAGTTTCTGTCCGCGTGCTCGCTCTCCAGCTCGCGCTTAGAGCCCTGAGGGTTCTCCTGCAGAGAATAATAATAATAATAATAATAATAATAATAATAATAATAATAATATGTCAGATTAATGTGTGCTGTATTTTTGCGGTTCGTTTTTGTTCGTTTTGCATTCAGAGTTTAACAGTGTATTGTTATGTAAAAGAGAAATAATAATAATAATAATAATAATCATCATCATCATCATAATCATCATCATCATCATCATCATCATCATCATCATCATTATTATTATTATTATTATTATTATTATTATTATTATTGATTGCCCATTTTAACCCTTACGAGTTCACGAGTTATTCTTTCCATTATTTTTCTGTTACTATTTTCTTGTTCTGTGTATTAACGTGTTTCTACAAACACTGGTAAGTACGGTGTGATTTAATGTTTTTTTAACAAGGAATCCACGCATTTCTTCTAAAATGATATTTAAATTGAAAAAAAATTGTTTTTACGCGCAGAATGAAGGTGTGCATGCTATCTCTGAATAGGAAAAAGCGCAGGAGGTGTTACATGGCGTGTGTCGCTCAGGTGAAATGCGTGTTTGTCATGAGCGGGTGAATGTTTCATCTCTCTCTCTCTCTCTCTCTCACCTGTTTCAGTCTCCTCCATTTAGCTCTGCGGTTCTGAAACCACGTCTTTACCTGCAGGATCACACAAATAAACCATTTGTAAATGACATAAACAGCCATGAGAAGCAGGACAAGTCACTGTTAAACCAGCATGAATCATTCAACATCACAATTCAACCAAATATGTGAGAAGGAAATGCTTGTGCGCTTTTGGGTTAGTGCTTTTAGTTCTTCGCTGCAGAATAACGTTTAAAAAATGTATTATTTAATGATTTAGCGTCCTGCATGTCATGAAATTGCTGCACAGCGCAATATTTAATGCAGACGTAACACCTTAAGAGTTGAATTACGTATTAATCTTTTTTTTTTTTTTTTATCTTTGGTGGTTTTTTATACCTGTCTCTCGCTCAGCTGGAGCATCTTGGCCAGTCGCTTCCTCTCCGGTGGTGAGAGATATTTCTGCGTCTCGAACTTTTTCTCCAGCTCTACAGTCTGATCATTAGAGAAGCGCACCTGGCCTCCTTTCCTCTTGTGCAGAGGACGCTGGATGAACGGAGTCCACAACAAGGGCTTACCTGAACACACAAAGCACAGACATGGGCACATAGCTAATAAATAAATAAATAAATAAATAAATGAATGAATGAATAAATATGTAAATATATATATATATATATATATATATATATATATATATATATATATATATATATATATATAAATAAATAATATTTATAAATAATGTATAAATAATAATTAATTATTGAAATAATAATAATAATAATAATAATAATAATAATAATAATAATAATAATCGTCGTCATCATCATCATCATCATCATCCTAAACAATGAAAATCCTAGTGTTAAAATAGTCTCACTTTTCCACTGGACGGATATAAACAATGTATATGCTACATTTCTAGGCTACATTAATATGTGCACCATATGAAGACTAAGGAAGTAAATATGAATTAAAGTTATAAATTTGTGAATTGAAATTCGATAGGAAATACAAGATATTATACCAAGAACATTTCCTTGCGTCGTCCAGACTATAGTGAAGAAGTAGCCTATAACTTATGCGTAATGAATAAATATCAGGCAAATTGTGCTTAATTACTAGATCTGCTACGAAATAATAATAATAATAATAATAATAATAATAATAATAATAATAATAATATGATCCTACACAAATGCTGTACTAAAATAGAATTTTTTGAATACAAGTGCAATTTTAAGATTTTTCCATTCAAAAAAAAAAAAAAAGAAAAAGAAAAAAGGCCAGTTTTTGATAAGAAAAGCTCGAGGATAAGAAAAAGATCAAATGAGAATTTAATGACCTCCTTTTAGGACTTTAAAGTTAAAGAGTTTAACGGTGAAAGATTTCCGTTCTTTTACTGAATGAAGAAATGTAAGTCAGTGAATGGGGAAAGTGGTTTTTTTTTTCTGTTCTTTTCTTTTTCAGTTGAAGGCAACAGGAGAATTCTGTTACAGACTCGTTGACAGTGTTGACATCCGCTGAAACTTTAGCTGTCAGAAGGCCAGAAGGACTTATGGCAAAATTTCCGCCAATGTGTTTCCTGTTGGTTTATCGGCTGAATGGCTTGAACATCCGTCCTTCATCCAGTCACCCAAAAAATGCATAGGAAACTGATTTATATTCCCCGAACAACTCATTTACATCGCTTTTATAACAGAGTCATGTGCGGCAAATATCAAGGAGAGTTTTATGAGGTTGTGAACAGGGATTTGGGAAGAATAGATAAATAAATAGTTGTATAGATTACAAACCTCTACGCAGTGTGAAGGTGAGGAATAATGGCTAAATCAATAAATGTGTAAATACATCAGATGTGCTGAATTTCATCATCACATTTCTAACATCTTTAACTGCTGATTTTATTGTTAACCCTGACAATGATATTTGAATTTTTTTTTTAAATTCTTAATCACTTTTAGAGTTTGGAATAAAAATTTTAAAATTAAAGTGTACTACACCAGACTGAAGTGAAATGAATAAGCAAACTGCGCGTTGCAATATAAATCCATCAATTGTTCATGATTATAATGGCGTTATTTGCTTCACAGATTGTTAAACTCCAGCTGTTTTGGTTATTTTAGTTGCTATGAAGTCACAGCCACAGAAGGAAATGAACAATAATCAGAAAAAAACGGATCCCAGCTATCAGAGGCCGAGTGTTTCCTGAATGTGTCTGTATTGAGGATGTCGATAAAAACAATCAGCAGCGCGCACGACTCCGCTCCGGAAAGCCCTGCACAGCTCCTGAAAGCACATTGGCTCCTATCAAGAGGCTCAAGACTTCCGCCATACACCGGAAAAGGCACTTAAAACCTCAGCCCGAATCACAATGGCTTTACCCAAGGCTGCGTCCCAAACCGCATAGTTTAGGTTTAGTGGGCTATGGCGCACTGAGTAGTGTGTCAAAAGATGCTGTTGAATATGATAGGTAGCATGCTGCTTTAAGTAGCCTTGTTGATTTAAAAAAAAAAAAAAAAAAAGGTTTTAGTGTTATAAACTGTGTAGTATTGTAGTATGCACAATATCTAAAAAGTAATATCCCATTTATTGTCTCGAGCTTGGTAGATTCTCTCTCTCTCTCTCTCTCTCTCTCTCTCTCTCTCTTTTACCAATAAAACGACTTTCAGATGTTGTTTAACAGCAATAGCCTATGACTGTGCAATGCATTTCCTAAAGTTTCGAAATAAGAGACAATAGCTTCCTCTTTGGTCAGTTTGGTCGAGGAGTATTAACCACACGAGTTCTTAGTAAACACGAGCACAATGAGCAGGAAGTCATTTAGAAATTATTATTATTATTTTACAATAATAGGTCCAATATCTAACCCATAGCCTTTAAAGAGATGAAGAGCTACTCGTGATGATGTGTTTTTAAACCCCCATGCTTGTATAAGATTAGCTCGAGACACGAATGAAGAATGAGTTCAGCACTCTGGAGATTGAATTAACACTTTACGAATGAATTTTACACAAAGAGTTAATATTTAAAAAAAAAAAACAGAAAAGAAATTAAAGGTAGCCTGTTAAAATAAACTCTCCATTCGTAAAGATGTACTCGAGAGATTTTTTTATGTTCCTTGAATAACCTTTTTTTCTTTCTTCTGGTTCTTTATCTATTTTTCCTTGTGCCACAATAAACCCATTATTCATTCGCTTTGAAAACATTGTAGATGTTTATAATGGGGGGCGATCATACAGTTCTCTGTGGCAGCAGCATAAATAATAAATAATCACCATCATAAGGTCCATAACAGAACCAACTCTGGTTCTTCTACACCTTTTAATTTTGAAGAATGAGACCCTGTAAACCTGGCAAGCAGGCAAACGTTGTACACAACATAACGCCTATAATAAAATAAATGCAATAACCGTGTGTTATTGCTGACTTACCGAGAGGGTCGTGTCTGATGAGCGCGTGAGAGTAGTCTCCGAGCAGCGCGCGGTGTAACGGGTACAGCGGGTTTCCGTATGCGGCTGCGGCGGCTGCGGCGAGCGCGGCGTGGTGGTGCGGGTGCGGGTGCGGGTGCGGGCTCTGGTGCGGGTGGATCGGAGTCGGCTCGTACACAGCGCTCCGGTAAGGCGGCACCCAGCTGGTGAATGATGAATTCGGTGAGGGTAAAGCTGGTGCGGGTGCGGGGACGGTTGCTGGCGCGGGAGCGAGCGGAGAGCACGCGCTCGGTGTGCCATCACTTCTACCCAGAATGTCTTCAATGTAAAACGGAGTAGGGTGCGCGGGCTGAACCGGGGTCGGAGCGTACAGGGGAACGGGCCTGGCCGCGGGCTGGTACTGCATGACTCGGTGTGTGTGTGTATATTTGTGTGTGTGTGTGTGTGTGTGTATCCGCTGATCAGAAAGTTAGTGACTGTTATGTTTGTTGTCTTTTCCTTTATAAGTCGTGTAGGTGAAACGCGTCACTCTCGATCCGCCGCCCACCGGAGTCACTGCCGTTCACACTACATCGGGTTAGTGATCTGAAGCAGCGCGAGGGAGGAGATAAAGAGCACAAGGATCGACTTCCGGCAGGTACATTTCCATCCTCTGATTGGTCCAGCAATGGCCAGGCAGAGCACAAGGGCTTTGTACACCTGCCTCTAAGACGAGCTAATACTGTATAGGACAAGATCAGCACCAAATCCCGCTTTTATTCAGTCTTAATTATCTTCCTTCATTGGATGTTCCAGGTATAATTTATAGGTATATAACAAGTATATTATATGCAATGCAAAAAATCATGCAGATACAGATCAAGCTTCAGAATGGGGAAAAAGTCTGATCTCGTGACAGATTTGTTGAGTCTCTAGAGTTTACACAGAATAGGGCGAAAAACAAAATACTCCCTAATAATAATAATAATAATAATAATAATAATAATAATAATAATAATGATGATAGTAATAATAATCTACTGTTTCAGCAGTATTAAAGGTACAATGACAATAAAAACAAGATGATGATGTTTATTATTATTATTATTATTATTATTATTATTATTATTATTATTGATTGTTTCAGCAGCATTAAAGGTACAATGACAACAAAAAAACATGATGATGGTGGTGATGATGATGATGATGTTGATGATGATGATGATTATTATTATTATTATTATTATTATCCCAGGAGATCAGCAGGTTCTGAAATACTCAAACCACCCATCTGGTACCAACATCCCTGCCACGACATCAGACTTTTTCCCCATTCTGATGTGAACATTCACTGAAGCTCTTGATCTGTATCTGTATGGGTTTTGCATTGCGCTGCTGCCACATGATTGAATGATTAGATAACTGCATGCACGTGCAGTTGTACAGGTGTTCCTAATAAAGTGGACGGTGAGCGTGTATTATTCGGTAAACGCCCGACGCTTTATAACCTGAGAAGCGACAGTAGTGACAATTTATTTATTGGCCTGGCCCTGGGACAGTTAAAGAAATCAACTTCTGAGGTAAAAAAATAAATAAATAAATAAATTATGAGACTGTTTTGTTTGTATATTGCTAACAGCGCTATAAAATAATAATAAAAAAAAGTATAAAAAATAAAATAAAAAATAAAATAAAAAAACGTTTTTAGGCATACAGACATTTTCAGATTTGCCTATTTCTTTGGAAATGTGGACCTTTTGGTTAGGCTAATACACAATTTTTCATTAGCCTACCTACTGTAGTACAGTGCATTTATTCCCTGAATTCTTCTGTATAATTATTTACATCACATTTGTCCTATATTTATTCCTTTAGACCCTTTTTACAATCCAGAGCAACTGACAGTTAAGGGAAAAGCTTCGAGCTGAGCACTGAAGGGGCTGAGAGTCTTACTAAAGTCTCTCTATCGACTAATGAAGGATTGACTAGCAACTTTCTATGAACGAAAACTCTCCTTCATATTACTGAAAAATATTACTAATATGTGAACCATATCACTGAAACTAGCTTAAAATGTGACATGTCAAGACTGTGCAATATTCTTCCCATTCTGCAATAAACAAACAAAACAAATAAATAAACAACAATACTACTACTACGTCTATTATTATTATTATTATTATTATTATTATTATTATTATTATTATTATTATTATTGCTATAGTTGTAGTAGTAGTAGTAGTAACAGAAGTAGTATTAGTAGTATTCAGTTTTTATTATTATTATTATTATTATTATTATTATTATTACAGTAGAAGTAATATTAGAAGAATAATAGACAGTAGGAGTAGTAGTAGGAGACGGAGTGGTGGTGGTGGTGTGCTAGATGGGGTCAGTGCATTGGGATAACATTACTAAGACACGTGCTCAGTTAAACAAGGCCTCTTTAATGAAGCACATGACTTTAATGGATTTCCTCATGATTATCAAAGCTGCGTGTCCAAATCCCCGAACAGCGTGTTATCCACTGGTTAAACTGACTGCATTAAGATTAAAGGACAGTAACAATAGATGCCATCATCCATTCATGACCTGACAAAGCGGTGTGTAAACAGAGTGCAGGCTTGATGATGAGGTCAAGAGAGGCCTGACAGTGTGTTACAGAAACTCATCATACTGCCGCTGATGGCCGCTAATACCACTCACACACACACACACACACACACACACACACACAGAGACCCCCCCCCC
>CM040986.1:20574064-20601829 GCA_022985145.1 Pangasius djambal | reverse complement strand
AACTAAGGGGCCAAGCCCAACTCCTGAAAAACAACCCCACACCATAATTCCTCCTCCACCAAATTTCACACTCGGCACAATGCAGTCCGAAATGTACTGTTCTCCTGGCAACCTCCAAACCCAGACTCGTCCATCAGATTGCCAGATGGAAAAGCGTGATTCATCACTCCAGAGAACGCGTCTCCACTGCTCTAGAGTCGAGTGGCGGCGTGCTTTACACCACTGCATCCGACGCTTTGCATTGCACTTGGTGATGTGTGGCTTGGATGCAGCTGCTCGGCTATGGAAACCCATTCCATGAAGCTCTCTGCGTACTGTACTTTGGCTAATCTGAAGGTCACATGAAGTTTGAAGCTCTGTAGCAATTGACTGTGAAGAAAGTCGACGACCTCTTTGCACTATGCGCTTCAGCATCCGTTGACCCCTCTCCGTCAGTTTACGTGGCCTACCACTTCGTGGCTGAGTTGCCGTTGTTCCCAAACTCTTCCATTTTGTTATGATAAAGCTGACAGTTGACTGTGGAATATTTAGGAGCGAGGAAATTTCACGACTGGATTTGTTGCACAGGTGGCATCCTATGACAGTTCCACGGTGGAATTCGCTGAGCTCCTGAGAGCGGCCCATTCTTTCACAAATGTTTGTAAAAACAGTCTGCATGCCTAAGTGCTTGATTTTATACACCTGTGGCCAGGCCAAGCGATTAGGATACCTGATTCTGATCATTTGGATGGGTGACCGAATACTTTTGGTAATATAGTGTATATATATGTATATATATGTGCATTATTTTCACACACGTCCAGATTCTTTTCTATTTTTTCTTTTTTTTTTTTTCAACTTAAAATTACATGATATATGAATTTTGATTTTGATTCTGTCTAAATATTACATATATTAAAAAGTTCATGGATTTTTCTGAGTAAAAAAAAGGCTAAAACAGTATGCCTGAAATGATAGAAAAAATTAAATTTTCCAGTGTCCAAAAGTTTTAATATTCAGGTCTAAAATATGTAATGCTGGAGATGAAATTTCAGAAGTGATCATCTCTGAACGTGAAAATTTACACAGTTTAGGAGGTTTAAAAAAAAAAACACGTTCCCAAAAAGAAAACAAGTTTAAGTAATCAGTGGAGTCTGGCACAAAAGACATATTTTACTTCGTTTTTTTTGCTATTTTCTAAACATTTTATGTAAAAAGTTATTAAAAATTGAAAGCGACAAATAATCTATAGAGCTACTGAAGTTTGGTAATTTACAGTAATGCTCTTAAGCGATTTGGTGATCTTATCTTTTCCTAAAATATAAAAATAAAGAGCCTTACATTGACTGTCCATAAGTCATGACACTACGCATGAAGGAAATAAAATGAGATCCACAAATAAATAAAATGAGCTGCACAAATGTTACATTTTTGAAAATTTATTTGTGGAACGTTCTGCAATTATTCATGGATTTCTGTAAATTTCACGTCATGCCGTGCAGTTCAGTCCACAAATACGTGTCGTTTTCCCACTTGGTCTGCTCTACGCAATCACATAACCAGACAACTTTTCTTTAAGGCCTGCACTACTTCAGCCAGTCGCAGCAGGTGTGTGCTCAACCGATGAACGAGTGCCAGGGAGGGACTTCTGCAGCTCGCTCTCGGAGCGGAGAAATGTCAGCCTAGCGTCTCGGATAAGTTTAGGAAACTTTCCATGCTTGTGAAATCCAAGCCTAATAAAAAGAAAAGATGTTTTATCGCCTAATGAGGCTCGAGCATTTGTGTAAAACTCATGTAACATAGTCATTATTGGTTATAAATATGTTAATGAATTAATATTTTTTAATATTAATTAATAATATTAATACTTTAAATAAATGTATGTGTGTAAAAACAGGGTGTCATCCCGATGAAGGATGTTCAGGGCTTTTAAATGCAACAGCTCGGCTTAAATAAAGCCTTGTTTTATCTTTACACCCCACAAGAGTGCTTTAGATTTGGATCTTTGTTCTAAGTCAGCTCTCCTACCTAAACTCTAGTAAAAGTTATTATTTACACCCAAGCAACTTGTCACAGCTTCTTCCTTTTGTAGAAGTTAAAGCATGGTTTGTTGTTTTAGACCCCAGCATGCTGTTCATCTTTGGTATGTATCTATGCAACAACTGCAGTAAAGCCTGACATTCACCGTGTGAGGAGATCACACTTGGCTGTCGAGGTTTTAGACACAACCTGATCTTATAGAAAGTGAAATTGAGCTGTAAAAGAATGTTATAGGCAGGGGGAAAAAAAATATATTTTTGACCAAAACCTGATTTTATAGCATTTTTGGCTAGAGGGTTTTCTCTGACCACCACACACATGCTGGGCTACAGAGCCAAAACACCACGTCGGATCACTATCTAAATATTTACAGTGTGCTTTAGTAGCACATGTGTGTCAGGGTGTAGTGGTCACTTTTATCCCTGCCTGAATTTGTGTGTTTGTTTGTGTGTGTGTGTCTGATTCAGATCCAGGTGATTAAAGCATTTGGCATTCTGAAGAGAGCAGCAGCTGAGGTGAATAAGGACTACGGCTTGGACACCAAGATCGCTGACGCTATCGTGCAGGCTGCAGATGAGGTACTGGAAAAGCTCACAGGTCAAAATGCTGCAGGAAAAGGCAGAAAACTGTTAACTGACATCACTTTATTATTGTAGGGTTTTTTTGTGGGCAGATACTACTACCACTAAAGGTGTACCACAGCACTGTCAGAAAGTGCTGATTAACTTTCTGCAACAGCAGCAAATCACAGGTTTTTATTACTGCACTTGTTATTAAGTGTGTAGGAACAGCTTACAGGGATGAATGGGTTTGAATGGATTTAAAAAATGTGTGTAATTGTTAATATGGTCAGATTTTCTGTAAGGAAACAGTTTGTTTAGTATCTTCAGAAGGAGTCTCCAGTGTCAGCGGTTTGTAACAGTCAGAGCTAAAGCTGTGACTTTAAGGTTTTCGACACAGGAAAGTCTTCAGGAAAGAGTTAAATTTTTTCTGCCTAATGTAAGAAGGCTGGTGATGGAATGATTGTTTATAGCTGCTATAACAGGAAGTTATAAGTGCTAACAGGAAGTAACTTGTTTCCTGGACGTTCTACATACTATAAATGGATAACAAGTATGATGCGTTGTTCTCTTAATCAACAAACAAATAAATAAAGTTGTGGTATAAGGGGAATAAAACATTTCGTGGTGGTAGTAACTCACGCTGCATCACACCACCCCATAGTTGATTATTTTTCCATAACAGCACATCCTCAGATGATGTATTCCTTACATAGCTATGCCAAATGCTATTTATATTGCTACAGTGTTTCATGAGGAGTTGATGTTGAGGTATCTCGAGCTCAAACTGTGCCTCCTTGCCCAGGTGTCTGCTGGGAAACTGGACGAGCACTTCCCCTTGGTGGTGTGGCAGACGGGCTCAGGAACGCAGACCAACATGAACGTCAACGAGGTGATCAGCAACCGGGCCATTGAGATCCTCGGGGGCAAACTAGGCAGCAAAGACCCCGTGCATCCCAACGACCACGTCAACAAGAGTCAGGTGGGTGACGATATGAAAACGTCGCACCACTCCACATCACACAGCCCAGCCCTGACCCTCAGGCACCGTCGCTAAATATATTGAAAATGCAGCTTAAAACACGTTTATTACTTTGGCTTTTAATCGGTCCTCTTGAGTTTATGCTTAATGATATTAATATTTTATTTTCTGTTTTGATTATTTTTTATCTCTTAATGACTTTTTTTTGGTTTTAATATTTAATTTCTATTTTTAATGTTGTGTTGCGTTGTTATTGTTTTATCATTTTTATATATATTCCATTGTGAAGCACTCTGAGCTGCATTTTATATATGAAAGGTGCTATATAAATCAAATTATCATTATTTTCATCATTATTATTATCACGCCACCTTGGCATGGTTATTTTTTTCCTTCGTGTAAGCAAACCGTCTGTCGTGTGTTGTTTCTCACTCACTGAACCTCATACATACGAACATACGACCGTACGTAGAGTATGTTTTATGTATTAATTTAGAAATACTTAGGCTAATACCTTTTTAAGTATTTTTAAGAAAGCAAGATTGCATGTGATTCGCGCCGGTATCAGTTTAATCGGAACAGATTATCTGTCAATGAACAGTTTAATAGAAACACTCTTCATGCTGATTGAATATTGTATTATCCACTTTTTTTTCTATCACTGGCTTTTAATAAACGCAAAATTTCATTCCCTTGGATGTTTGCGTGTGTATGTGTTTGCATGTTGCAGAGCTCCAACGACACGTTCCCCACCGCCATGCACATTGCTGCAGCTAAAGAAGTGCACGAGGTGCTGCTGCCCGGCCTGCAGGCGCTCCACGATGCTCTCGCCGCCAAGGCCGAGGATTTTAAGGACATCATCAAAATCGGTCGCACGCACACACAGGACGCTGTGCCTCTGTCACTCGGACAGGTAAAAAAAAAAACAAAAAACCTGATTTTAAATCAACAGTCTGGGCTGCACTGAAAATCTGAAGGCTCATGAATATAGGTATTTGATGGCTAGTTAGGTTGAACGGAAAAAAAAAAAATACTCACAGAAGTTATTCATAGTGTCCATCAAATACATATCCTCATGCTAGTACAAACTGATCACAATCTAAGAATACTATCACGCTAAAACTCTGCTGACACTCTGGTAAAGCAATAAAGATAATGCGAGCTGAGTTCTTTTTTTAAAGTTTTTGGTAAAGAGCTAGGTCTACAGTCTTCATCTAAAGCATGCCAGCGACAGTCAGGAGAAGTTGAATGATACAGTATATGATGGGTTAAAAGATTCTTACAGAGAACTGATGAATTCTCTAATGAAATAAGCTAGAATTGGGATTCCGTCCTCCACATACAAAGCCATCGTATTATAGTTATAGAATTAGGCTGCACTCGCTGGGTTAGCTTTCACTCTCTGGCTTACTCAGGCCCAAAGAGAAGTTTAGCTGGGAATCCATAGCTTTGATAAAGATTATATGGAAGGCACAAGCGACGTCTGACATGATGGATGAAGACAATGCCTAAGAAAGCCTTTACCCAAGATTAGGACGACTGCCTACTTCACATATATAAAGGGGAAAAAATTCAGTGTAGTAAATGTAGACATGGAAAAACAAGAAGACACATATTAACATTATTTAGAAAGTGGATTTAGGTTTCTTAGCACGTGTGTGTGTGTGTGTGTGTGTGTGTGTGTGTGTGTGTAGGAGTTTGGAGGCTACGTGCAGCAGGTGAAATACAGTATCGAACGAGTGAAGGCGGCGATGCCCCGAGTGTATGAGCTGGCAGCAGGTGGCACAGCAGTGGGCACGGGACTAAACACTCGCATCGGCTTCGCTGAGAAAGTGGCTGACAGAGTTGCAGCGCTCACAGGTGACACACACACACACACTTTCACACACACACTACTTCAGATCTATCAGACTTGTGCATTATTTCACACTTTATCTTTTTTTTGTAATTTATGCTGACACCAAGTGAAAGAAATGCCATGTGCATCTTACACACAGTGAATAAAGCTTATGACGCTGATCTTTAGTTTGTATTAAATGTATTTGTTCAGGTAGAAGATAATGAATAAGTAAATCAATGCTCAAAAATGTCAAAAGTTATGTCACTTTCATAGTGTGTAGATTTCTGAGTAAAATGATATCGTGTTGATTTAATGTACCATATGTTGGTTGTAATATTTATAAAAAGTAAACAGAGTTTATTTTTAATATTAAAGCCAGTGTAAAATTGCGTGTGCGTTGCTTTTCTGAGTATCTCGCCCTGCCTGTCCAAAAAGTTTTTCAGTACAGAAAGTACATTATTCTGATATGCATGCCTAAAGGATTTTGCACAACTACACAAAATCCCAGAGTGACTGCTCAGCATTTATCACTTGCGATCTGTTTGTGTTGTTGATGTAGCAGTGTGTTCACAATATGGCCTTTTGCCTGGAGAGATCGCTATCAATCAGGCTGCCTCATCTTAAAATCTGCCATGTTCAGATCATGTGCATCATGTTTGTGTGTCACACTGCATAGTTCTGTGCCACATTCAAATACTGTATAAGAGAAACATGATGTTATTGTGTGATCGTTTGCAGGCCTACCCTTTGTGACTGCACCGAATAAGTTCGAGGCTCTGGCGGCCCACGATGCCCTGGTGGAGCTGAGTGGAGCTTTGAACACGGTGGCTGTCAGCATGATGAAGATCGCCAATGACATCCGCTTCCTGGGCTCAGGGCCTCGCTCAGGCCTCGGGGAGCTCATCCTCCCAGAGAACGAGCCCGGCTCCAGCATCATGCCCGGTGAGTGACGGGCCCATCAACCAGTCGCATCACAATTGTTTACTTTCAAATACCCTATAATAATAAAAGCTCGAGATGTGTTTTCATGTGTAAAGGCAGGAGGCGCGTTTAAACCATATTAAACTCTTCTGTGGGATACACTGAAGAAGGTGTAACATGCTGCTTTAGGTTTTTAAGAATAATACAACATTATTACAATTTCAAGTGCCTTAAAAATCCTAAACATTAATTATTCAGTTTTAGCATGTTTAATTCCATATGTTCAGAGTTTTTATTGCCAAAGCAACACTTGAGACAAAAAAATGAAATGATATGAATATTCCGTAAGCACGTTTACCTTTTTACTATTTTTATTTTAATTTTATTTTACCGTATTTTAACTGATTTTTTAAAATTAAGTATTCTTTGGTTTAAAGAAGAGTAAATATAAATGTAAAATCTGTTTTATTGTATAATGGTTATTTTGCTGTATTTTGGTTTTATGTTTATTTACTTTCTCATTAGGGTACCAATACTTTTAGGGTTAATGGTATTCCGCTGTGTTATTAAGAGTGTAGAGCTGAGTGCGCTGCACGAGCAGGCCTCTTTCAAGTGTGTGCAGTACAGCTGTTTCGGCTCTTCTTCTGCACCTTTGGAACCGTTCTAAAGTTTCAAGTCTTCATTTAGATGCTCTGTGACCTCTGACCTCCACAGAATGCAGCGCTGTGAAGGGCAGTGACTGAGAGAGAGTCTCACGAAGATCCTCATTCACTTTACAGCATGCACCAGCACATGACAAATTAGACGCTCACTGCTCACAATTTTATATTTCATAATCTATGTATAGTACATTTCTGATGAACTCTGAAGTATTTGCACTTAGTCCATGCCATGGAATAATTAAATTTGTTAATGCCATCCATCAGTGTGATGGTTTTTAATATATCTGAGCTGCCGTATGACGTGTACATAGAAATGTTTCACCGATTCATGAACACCTGACACAAATGGGCGACTCCGAGCAGCTCAGTACACAAAGTATATAAAATAATTTAGTCTTCTTACTTAACCTTACTTTTCCTCTATTTTTATACAGAAAAATAAAAATTTAAAGTAATCCTACACAATGTGGGTTTAAATGCTGAAAAAATAAATCACATCTCGATTTGATTATTTTCTTTTTAACAATGTATTAATTGATTAATTATCAATTAAAATAGTATTATTTTTTATTATTTTTTAAAATTATTTATTAAAATAGTATTAAGTGTATGACTTATTTATTTCATTTTGGCTCCTTCAGCCCTCTGTAGTGAGAGACTATACTGTGAAATGTGTGTTATGCATAGGTGATGGAAGTGTTGCTAACTGCAGATGTTTGTGTGTGTGTGTGTGTGTGTGTGTGTGTGTGTGTGTGTGTGTGTGTGTATTTGTGTAAAACAGGTAAAGTGAATCCCACGCAGTGTGAGGCCATGACCATGGTGGCTGCTCAGGTGATGGGGAACCACGTGGCCGTCACAGTCGGAGGCAGCAACGGACACTTCGAGCTCAACGTGTTCAAGCCAATGATCGTTAGTATCGTCTGACTCCACACACTCATGCTACCCCCCCCGGCACTGCTTACTATTCTTACCATGTTACAGTTACATTTATAACCACAATAGGACTACAGTGAATATTCAACAAATTTGATCATTTTGATAATTAATTGTTTTCACATTTTACTATAGTACTATATTTAAAATATTTAAAACATCAAAACGAAAACATTGGACAAACTCCAGACCGTCGGCAAAACCATGTGCATAGATCTAAAAATATTTCTCTGAATCTGAATATTTCTAAACATCTGAATGGTAACGTTGCATTTAAGCCATGCAAACATTACTCAGAACAATGTTGTGATGAGTGAGACACCTAAAGAGGAAAGATCCCAGTTCATGTGGCTGTGGTATCTAATTTATTCGGCCAGCTAGTAGTCTTGCATTCTACAGTGCCTAAGGTACCATTTAACATACAAGATGATCACCATATAAGGGTGGAAGGAGCAGATATTCTCTAACAAGGTGTAGGCTTGGGGCGATGATGATAATTCCTGATATTATTGATGATGATATCAGGAGCCACCGAAAGATTCCATCTATTGCGATGGTTATCGATTTGGGCAATTAAAATGTCTGTAGGAAAACGTGACCTCTGCAGCTTAAAGATCAACAAAACTAAATTGTTATATCTCGTAACGTAGCCTGCTGTCTGACTTCAAAGCAGAGCAACAAAACATTCTTCTCTGATGCAGAGGTGTGTTAAATTAAGGAAATAAAACGACGTGTCATCAGGGCTACTTCGCTATACAAGAATTTAGTAAGTATCTCTGCTGCTGTTTAGCACAGAGATCATGCATGCATAGTTTATATAATTTAATTTAAATTTTAAAATGTTTAATGTTTTTTTTCCCCCTCACTGTAATGACAGTACATGACACGTTGGGTATGTCTGGCCACGCCCCCCCTGTGTATGTTTCGTCGTTATTTCATGAGCAAATTGATTGAAGTCTATGTTTTAAGATTTAAGAGCTTTATATATGTTCAATGGCCTGGTGTGCTGGTTTTCTTTAATTAAATTATTAAAAGATCAGTAATAATAAGTCCTGGGCTTTTCTCATCTTTATATAATAGTCAAATATTCGAAACTGTGTTTAGCAGGAAAAGTAGAAAAGCAAAACAATCGATAGGTCCAACCCTAAAACACAGTATAAATACAACTGTGCCTTTTCCATTTACCTCTATGGCTGTGCTTTCTACCTTACAAATGTGAGCAACCACACATTTTTTAGGCCTGTCATCCTCAGCAATTTAACTTTATCACTATTTCTTATGTCTCTGCCTCTCTGCACAGATTAAGAACGTGCTGAACTCCACCCGGTTGCTAGGCGATGCCTCGGTTTCCTTCACGAAAAACTGCGTGGTTGGAATTCAGGCCAACACGGATCGAATCAACAAACTGATGAACGAGTCTCTGATGCTCGTCACCGCTCTCAACCCTCACATAGGCAAGTACATTATCATCACTCGGCCACCAGAGGCCACTCCTTCACAAGCTTTAGCGCCGTCAACCTTTTCTTTTTGGTACTTGTATATAATTCTGTACACTTCCATGTAGTTTTATATAAATATTTTTTCAACGTGTTATTGTGTGTTTCACTGCTCATCTCAGAGTCTAAATCAGTTTAACTCATCTAGGGGAAACAAAAAAAAAAAAACCTAACAATTAAGAAGAGCATGACCCACGATAGCCAAATCATCTTTCTAACATAATTTTACACAAGTGTTGGACGAGTAATAAATAGGAATTCAAACAAAATAAATTACAAATTTAAAAAATGAAATCATGAGACAGTAAAAGAGGCAGGGGTGAGGAGATTTCATGTCCAGCCTATTAGGGTTTTCTTTTACTTTTATTCATAGTTGCTGCTTGAGAAAGAGATTAAATCTTCCTTCCTGTTGAGTTTTGCAAAATAATTTTTTTATATGGTATGTACATTATATAATCAATAGTTTGTGGACACCTAGCCATCACACCCATATGTGCATCCCGTTCTAAATTATTCCCCCTTTGCAGTTATAATAATCTCCACATTTCTAGGAAGGCTTTCCACTAGATTTTGGAGCGTGGCTGTGGGGGTTTGTGCTCATTCTGCCACAAAAGCATTAGTGAGGTCAGGCGCTGATGTTGGGTGAGGAGGTCTGGGGTGGCATTCCGGTTCATCCC
This sequence comes from Pangasius djambal, assembly GCA_022985145.1. NCBI lineage: Eukaryota > Metazoa > Chordata > Actinopteri > Siluriformes > Pangasiidae > Pangasius > Pangasius djambal. The sequence goes on along the minus strand of CM040986.1, from coordinate 20,591,739 downwards.
AAAGGTGTTCAGTGGGGTTGAGGTCAGGGCACTGTGCAGAACACTCAAGTTCTTCCACTCCAACCTTGGCAACAAACCTTTGACCATTCAGTGTGGTGATCTCGATGAGGTATTAATATTGTGTGCTGCTTATTCTGAGCGCCATTGCCTGCTGTACTAGAGGCATCACCCGAGACCCATTTCTATTTGATATTTCTCTTAGAGTTACAGTTTTTACTGGTTGTAGTAATTAGTGTGCACGGATGATAAACAATCTTTTCCAATCTGGAACACACAGATATGTGGAAACTGTGATGAAACTGGGCAAAACTATCATATAACTCTGCTGCAAGTACAACACACAACCCCATTACAGTTTAATACAGAGAGAAAATAAGACCCCAGCCAGATTCCAATAAAAGGGTAGCTTTTATGTGTGATGCGAGGAAAGATCATATCTCTTAGCTGTAGCTTTGGTCACAACTTGCTGACAAAAAAAAATACAGTGTGAAAACAATTAAACTGTCACATAAACTGCCATATGAGGGCTTCCTACACCTAAGCAACACAATTGTGTATAAAAGACAGCTGGAAGTGCCCATTACTGAACAGAGGGGGAGGTCTGTGACACAACCTATCATTCACTTACACTGCCAACCTGCACTTACGCAACCAGTCACACCTCCAGTCCTTAATCTGCCTAATATCATTAGTGTCAGTCACACCTAGTGTTTATTTCTCACCATTCGGAAGAACCCAAAGCTCGTTGGGATTGGTAAAATGCTTTTCAGTCTGAAAGCAGTAGTTCAGTGAGAAATGTGTGGAAAAGGCTCACCATGCTTACATAGTGAAACACTGACATGTTCTACTATATAATAAAACTACGGACATTCTGTTGTGAACCGTAATGTGCTTCTCTTGTGCACACTTCCCACTCACAAGTAAAAGTTCTGGCATTTTAAAGTCTGCTAACTCCAAAAAGTGAAAAGTGAGAAAATCACATTTAAAGATTCAATTCCAATTTCACCAAAAGGTGCCAAAATATCTATTGTCGTTTATTGTCTATTTATTGTCCTTACCTATTGCACTGCTAATTGCCAGAAAGCCTAGGCAAGTAACTAATTCGGGATCTTATCAGTCTCTGATCATTCTGGAGAAATTTTGGCCCACTCTTCTTTACAACATTGCTTCAGTTTATTGGTGTTTGAGGGCTTTCGTTTATGCACAGCTCTCTTAAGAGAGAAGGATTTTTTTTTTCCTAGCTACCCTTCCATGAAAGCCATACTTGTTCAGTCTTTTTCTGATTATGCTGTCATGAACATTGAATTTGCTGGGACACCCACTCCTGGGAAGACTGGCAATTGTCTTGAAGGCTCTCCATTTGTAAACAGTCCTTCTCACTGTAGAATGGTGAATTTCAAATTGTGGAGATGGCCTTATAACCATCCCAGACTGATGAGCAGCAACATTTGCTTCTCTGAGGTCATGGTTGATGTCTTTTCTCCTCGGCATGACGTAGACACACACGTGAGTGTTCCAGAGCAACAAACTGCCAAAAGTTCAAAAGTTTGCTTTAATAGAGGTGGTCATACTTCTTGATGATTAACTAATTTTGTGCATTTCATTATTAACACCAGGCTGCTAATTATTCTCTTAATGATTGTGGAAGTAGGAAGGGTGTATTCTGAATGTTGGTTTACTTTTTGGGAAAAAATGACTACAAATTTAAATCTGTGGGGGTTTTTTTGGGGTCACCTGAGCTTATTTGTTTATAGAAGTTGATGAGGGATGTAGGATCTGGAATAGGATGTTCTAAAAGCACATTTTGCTGTGGTTGTCAGGTTTCCACAAACCTTTGGCAAGATAGTTTATCATCATTGGCAGGAAAACCCCAATTTTGGTCAAAACCGTTATTTATTTATTCATTTTTTGGCTGCCAGAATTCAGTCACAAAGACATGTGACCGGTTTGCCCAGGCCACCACACAGTCGCTAAGCTGAGATCTTTGGTGTCTGAAATTTCCTACTTTAGGTTTTCTCCAGTTGAGCATTGTGCAAACTGCATGACTTAACATGTAATTTTATGAAAATATTTATATATGAATGCTATTTTTGAGACAGTTATGTGATGACTTGGGTATGGTGTATGCACAAAGCTAAACTGGTAGTTTAATGTCATAATCTTCCGTTATCTGTTGGCAACATTGGCTTCGTAACTCCAGTTAAAGCAGTCAACCGTGGACCCTAAATGTTCCTCATAACTACATCCGGAGTATGTATTCCAGTCAACTGAAATGTAATTGTGAACTAAGATGCAGTTTCAGACCTGTGTGTGTGTGTGTGTTAAATTGATGCAGCTAATATTCACTCAGTCTAGCAGGCCTTCACACTTACTCAGGGCCCTCATCAGACTTGCAAATACAGAAGTGACACATTGCCTATTCTTGCCATGGTCCAGCCAAGCAGCCATTAGTTCTGCCCCCGAGCAGCTGTCGAGAGCCTTTGAGAATCTTAACACACACTCTTGAAACACCCGGCATGGTTAACTGGCATGGTATAGAACACTGGTGTCCAATCTTATCCACAAAGGGCCGGCATGGCTGCAGCTTTTTTGTTCCAGTCAGGCAGGAGTCGCAGCTGATTCCACCAGTTTAATCACTTGTTCTTGGCCTTCAGTCGACTATCAGGTGCTTGGTTGGACTAGAAGCCTGCTACCACACCAGAATTTAGAAGATGAGAATGGACACCTCAGGTGTAGAGATCAGACTGTTGCACATGACTTTCCCAGCCACTGAATGCAGGACATGAACTCAAACCTGTTTTTTTTCTAGTAGAATAATGGCTTTAAGATGAGGAGTATTTTTTTTTTTTAAATAAGGAGTATTTGCTCTTGTGGGGATGGAAAAGTTTAACAGGGCTTAGTTTGGAGGGCTGTGATTGCTGGTTGAGTTAAGCTGAGTAAGTGTAGACAGTAATGTGAACAAGGACAAAAAAAAAAAACCTAGAACGGATTGTTCTGGAGGATTTGGAGGTACCAAAATCTACAGTTTAGTGATAGTATTTATGATTTATGACCCCTGGTTACACCGATACCCAAAAAGTACGCTTAAATTCGATGGTATCATATGATCAGTTAGACTATATGCTACAAAAAAAAAAAAAGTGGGGCAAAATAAAAATTAGTATCAACAGACAGACATTGTTTAATAACAAAAGCACAGGATAGGATATGATGTAATAGCTTCTTATACTATCTAGTCTTTCATAATATTCTTTTAATAATATCTTGAGTATTTTGTGTTATATGGGCAGAAATTTGATTTGTCTGATTTGTCAGCATGAGCCGACCTGTCCACTGACACGTGCTTGGGATTTTCCTCTTTACCTAGGATTTTCTTGCTAGCAGTTCTGCTGTATGTTTGCATGCTTTTCTAGGAGAAACAGGATGGAGATGGAAGGATGTAGTACATCACCTGGGTATTTTTATTTCAGTTTGCAGCAGAAGAAAGTTTTATATCATATTGTAATGTAACATATTCACTACAGGAGTGAGGAAGGAGGAGAAATGTGAGTAGCGCTGCTCAGTATCCAAAGAATAGAAGCAAATAGAAAGTGCTGCACTCAGCAACGTACAGAACTCCGAATGTAGAACCATGATCTCTGTGCAGAATGCACAAATCGCAGAGAGAAATAAAGAGCCGAGCTTTTGTAATGTCTGAAAATCATCGGGATTAAAAGCTTGCCGACTCCAGGTTCTTTCAAACATGCTAGTGTTGGTGAGAATCCTGTTGTATGTTAATGTTTCCAAGTGGAAAGTTTTTTTTTGTTTTTTTTTTTCTTCCAGCTTGTTTTTTTTTTCTGGTTTGTAACTGGAAATTTTTTATTTGGAAGTAGCTGTGTTGTGCCTTCCAGATTTTAAAAAAAATTATTTTTAACAGTAAGGGTTATGTCCTTGTCTCACATACCTGTCTTTCTTTCTGTCTTTGTCAGGTTACGACAAAGCTGCTACCATTGCCAAGACTGCACACAAAGAGGGTTCAACATTGAAAGCAGTTGCCATCAAACTGGGCTATCTGACGGAGGAGCAGTTTGAGCAGTGGGTCCGTCCCCAGGACATGCTTGGCCCCAAGTAAATGATTCCCATTCCAAAGTGTTGAAATACTATAGTGAGGCCGGTCTTTGTACAATAAAATATTTCTTTTTGGAATGCGTTTTATTTTTTTCTTTAAATCCAGATATGTATTTTGGGTTTTCCAGTATTTTTAGTATTTAATTAGGCTTTCAGTCTCCCATCTGTGAGCATTTCGACAGATCCACAGCGCCTTTCGGACCGTTTCTAAGAGCATCATGACAAATGACGGGGGTGGAAAAAGTCTTTCGGACTCCTTTAAAACAACAGACATCTGTGAAATTTGCTAAACATCAGCTAAGTATCTAAATGGATAAAATACATTATAGTTATGCTGCAATATTAGAAAACACATCATTTGATAATGCGGTTTAACATGGAACATTTTTTTTTAAAACTTTCTCACTTTGCTACGTTTCATCAGAAAAAACACAGTTATTCGAGAAAGATAAGTGTCCTCTCAGAACATATGCCAAAAATTACTTTGACTTTGTAGTGAAGTACACATTTGTAGGTTTGTGGTATGGTCAGTATTGTTTCTTATTCTATGTGTTCTAACACTATAAAAGTGGTATTCTGCAGTCCTACTGTAAAAACTGGATTGACACTGTATGATTTCCGGCTGTCGCAGAGAGAAATCGCACAATTCTCGGTCCTGTATTGATATCGGTGGTCTTACAATGCATAACGTAATGCGCTCACTGGTGGCCAATTTAGTACCGTTGCTACCAGACTGACGACTGAGGACAAAGTTCTCAAATATCCTTATTACTTCAAGCTCAAGTGAAAGAATGTTTCTGTTTATTGAGACCCTCTTTGTGCATGAGAATGGATCTCGCTGATTGATGACGTAAGCAGATAATAGTATAATTTTTTTTTTTTTTAATTGCCAGTTTACAGTTAGAGGGTCTTCATTGAATAACCTAACATGGAGGATACCCTATCGTAGAACCTGTTAAAGAATTTAGCCAAGATTTTACTTAGGATCATCGCATATAACCTGTCAAGTAATGATGTTGTAAGACCGCTGTAATCAAACAGTGTAAAACCTCAGGATCTGTTCAGAAGGGGTAAAGAATGTTAGCGTGTGTCTGTTCGGTGGTGCTTACATGCCAACCTTCTGGCAACAGCTCATACATGCAGTGTGTCTCAATGTTGTGATGTAAATTAAATCAAGTTGTGCACCTCTGCTGCTTCAGTCAGTGCACTCTTCATTTATTCAGCTGCATTTTAAATTAAAAGCTTGGGGATCATTTGACTTTCATGTATAGTCAAGTACAAAAAAAAATGTTTTATTTATTTAGATTAAGTCCTAGCCTGCTGTGGTATACTCCATGGTTCAGCCTCAGGCCCTCTCATATTGATTTATATTGTAGCCGACTGTTTTATAACACTAACAGTAAACACACGTACCTAATAACATTGACTTTTTTTTTTTTCCTCTTTGCTTTGCATAACCCAATCTGAGCTATCACAGCGAAAGGTAGATAAAACTCCGACTGTTTAGTAATAAAACCCACCCACCGGATAGTGTCATATCTTAAAGATCTGATGCCATTTATATTCTCTGTAGAAAACCTGTTAGTAATTTGAGGAACATAATGTGGCGAGTCGCCATAGCCACAAGCTGTACTCCTGTTCTTTCCTTCAATAGAGAGCTGGTCCTCCTGCGGTACTTGAAAGATTACATTTGGTAGTATAATGTGACTAGCTCTTTTGCTGTGATTTCTTTTCACAAAGGGGTTTATTGAGTAAATTATTTGGAAATCACTTAGGCAGAGAGAATCTGTAAAAGAAAAAAATGTCAAGATGCCTTCAAAATAAATAAAAGCACACATTTCTACATTAAAAATACATGACTACAAATAGCAATAAACAGTAACCTAAATCCATATTTGATTTGTCATTATTTTTTTCTTTAAAACTGCATCATTTAGGCAATCTGAGGCAGACTTTGGCTGGCATAGAGTTTTTTTTTTTAAATAAATGAAAGTGTCTGAATTTTTTTTTTTTTTTTTTTCCTCCAAGCATCGTGGAGAACATGGCACACTTATTCACATTTTTTTGCCTGTCTCAGTTGTTTCTGTCTCTTGAGCTAATATTGCAACAAAGCCTGCAATATGTTTTTTTATGTGAAAAGTGCTCTATTACTTTTTTTTATTACTTTTCTCTCATTTTTTTTTAAACTCAGTGTTTGGAAACCTAAAACTTTTTTCTTTTGTTCTATTGACTGAAGACATAAAATGAGCATCTAAGACAAAATGTCTATAAAAATTAGCATGACTAAGACTCTGCAGCCAATAGCTTTAGAGTAAATAGATGCTATGTTTTGAAATGTGCTTTCCTGTGGAAATGAAGGAGGCTAAACTAGATTTAAGCTTTCTGAGACTAGTATGAAGAGGAAAAGAATAACACTTAGATTATTGTTTAATGCAGACCTCTGCATCAACACACAGTAGCAGCAGCGTATAAAAAAAAAAAAAAATACTTATGAATCTCTGCAGTGCTTCTCTCAAAAGGAAACCAGAACTTTCTGTCTTCTGAGGCTGTGGTATTTCACCTTCTTTTTCCCTGGCCTTTAAGCCCTTGCCAGTTCTAATCTACGCCTTGGTGGGGTGTGCCCCAGGGTTCAGCTTTATGCCCCCTTGTATTGATTTGTACTGAAGTAAATAGGATGTGAAGGGCACTAGGGAGCCAGAGTAACATATGGTCCTGCCAGAGCTGCTCTTTCCCAAAAGGCTGCTGACAGGAAGGGGATCTACGGTTACCTGGTGGCACAGGTGGCCACGAGGGAGGGAACGGAAAAGTGCGACATGTGGGAGCTCAACAGGCGTCGAATTTTAAACAGTGCCGAGTTGCAGCTCCGAATACTCCTGCGCTGATATAAGTTTACAGAGTACTCATAGTGAATGTTATAAATGTCTTAATACTAGATGTTTAAATAAAGATGGTATGCTTACTTATGCATGAAAACCTGACAAAATGTAGGGAAAATTAATATACAGTATAATCAGTTTGAATTAGAATAAAAGGTCAAGCCACTGGAGAAAGTTGTATGTATCAGCTTTGACCAGCAATCCACACCAAACCAACAGCTTACAGCTTAAGTTTTTTTGCATGAAAAGTAACTGCATGGGCTGTGTTTCATTTTTTAACTCTACAGTGAATCTGATCTGTATGTAATTCTTATTATTAGAATCAAATGCTGAAATAAATCATGTCAGTGGCCATTCAGTCATCTTCAGTAAATGACAGGGCATCATGCACACATTCACACCTAGTGGCAATTTAGAGGAACCAATCCACCTACCAACATGGTTTTGGGAGGTAGGAAGAAACCAGAGAACCTGGAGGAAACCCACACGGACACAGGGAACATGCAAAACTCCAGACAGACCATAGCCCTGGCACAGGATTGAACCAGGTCCTGGAGTTGTGAGGTGGTGACGTTACCCACTGCACCACCACGCCTCCCATCAGTCGTGATGATCTCTTTATTTCTCCAACTGGGGCCAGTCTTAAAATAAGGTACATTTGTTTGCTGTTTTGAAATGTTATCTTTCTGCAAACCATGTTGACTGTGTGATCTGGATGAAGGCTTTTGATTGTTTAGTGGCTGCTGGCCCAGACTAGAGTAGTACTGTAGCTGAATCAGCAAGGCCATCATTACAATGAGGAAATGTCATCATGCTTAGGAGGTAATAAAGATTGGTGGCCTTATGGAAACTACAGATGGGTGACAAACTAAAGAAACTCTGGTAATGCTGTGGGAGGCATTTATAGATTTTTGCTGACATGGTTTATGTCCACTTACAGGGAAGCATCACCGCAAGTCAATACGAAGTTCTTCTGACTGAACACCTTTAACTTAGGATGAAAGAGTTCGGTCCTGATAGGCATGGACTCTTCCAGTGTGACTCTGTCCCCATCCACATGGCGTGAGGGTTTAATGAAAAGAGTGTTGAGGGTGAAAATTATGTAAATCAATTGAACACTTACTGGAGCTTTTGGAGAGATGTGTGAGACAGTGCTCTACATCACCATCATCAAAACACCAACGGTGGGGATATGTTTTGGAAGAACAGTATTCATCGCTCCAGTACAGTCCCAGAAACATGCCAAGCTGCACTGAAGCTGTTCTGGCAGCTTGTAATGGCCCAAAACCTTACTGACACACTGTATGTTGGTTTTTCCTTTAATTTGTCACCCTAGTGATAGGAGGTTGATGAGTTCAAAATCCCAAGACTAGCAGAGAGCCACTGTTGGGTCCTTTACTCCTTCCTCAGGACTATGTACAATTCACTTGAAAATCACTCTAAATAGAAGCATTTACCACAAAAATAGAGTAAAGTTATGGCAACATTTATTGACTTCAGAGCATTTAGCAAGTCATTGGAAAAATATAGAGTACAGCTAACACTGTTGGTTAAGTTAGCGAGCTAATGAGCACAATCTGGCAAATTATTTACATCACATGCATGCTTAATGTCATTTTCTGTAGTTACAAATAGGTTAGTGTTCACATTTAATTTGCCTCTCATATAAAACCCCATATGAAACATGTTCTCTACACTGATCTAGATTAATACACAGTGTTTACCTTTAAATGTTAGGTGCATGTAGCTTCAGTTTCTTGTGTTCCCTTTTCTCAGCTCATCGTGATAATTAGTGGCTGAAGGAAAACAGGTGTGTTAGAATTGAAAGCACTGAAATGTGCAGGTCACTGAGTCCTCTCTACTCTGGAAAGTGTGTGGAGTTCTGTTCAGGATTAACCCATCAAGGAAGCAAACTTGGCTCATCTGGGAATTTCTTCAGGACCTCCAGGAAAAAAACCGAGAAAGTACAGGTAAATTTTTACCTTTTACTGAAAACAGGCTGATTTTGGAGAACATTTATAACCTCAGCACACTGAACGATAAACTCTCTGATGTGGTTTTAATAACATTGATTAGAAAAAGGCCATGTGTGTACACTTTTAAGCTCAACAAGAAATCCGGATTCTATGAATCAACCCTACACACTCTTCGTTTAGTAAACTGGTGTTGCATGGCTTGCATTTGCATTTTTATGATGCAATAACACTTGCCTGTCACGTGTTCAAAACTTACTCCAGTGTGAATCTCACCACTGCCTGTATAAAAAAATATTAAAATGAGAAAGTTCTTACACCTTTCCTCATCTCTACACTCAGATTTATTCCCACAAAATAATTTCATTAAAAAGAAAATTGTGAAGTTTAGGGTGATATTTGGAGTTTATCCATAAATAGTTGATATTACAGTTAATGATGTTGGCAGCAGAGGTGTGGTGGACCTGCTACTGATATAAATCATGTCAGTGACCTCTGCATGATGAAACTGATCTTTATGTGTGTCACTTGGAAGGTAAGATTGTGTTGCTGAATTATCTGACTAAGCATGGAGTGGGACAAGAACTCAACCTTGATGGACTCCTTGTGTGATCGGGGCAGTAGAATCAGTATAATACTATTAATGTCAGCTGTAGAGTGCCAGAGTGTCTGAAAATGTTTCTAGGATAAGGGAAATAGTTTTGCTGGCACTGATCCCTCACAGCTCGGGGGTCCTTGGTTAGTTAGATTCTGAACTTGGGTTGTTATTTGTGTGGAGTTTCACATGTTCTTTATGTGTTTACGTGGGTTTCCTCCAGGTTCTCTGGTTTTCCCTAGGTGTAAATGTGGTGCTGAGCAATGACGGGGCACTCGTGGTTAGAGAGAGAATGGTTAGAGAGTTAGAGGACTTGTAACCCAAAGGTGAACCTGAAGGTCATGGGTTTGAGTCTCAGGTCCAGCAGGGATTGTAGGTGGGGGGAGTGAATGACCAGCGCTCTCTTCCACCCTCAATACCACGACTGACGTGAGACCCTTGAGCAAGGCACTGAACCCCCAACTGCTCCCCGGGCGCCGCAGCAAAAAAGGCTGCCCACTGCTCCGGGTGTGTGTTCACTGTGTGTGTGTGCACAGTTGGATGGGTTAAATGCAGAGCGTAAATTCCGAGTATGGGTCACCATACTTGGCTACACTTCACTTCACTGATCTGTAATCCCATTAAGGGTGTTTTCCCACTTTTTACACCCGGTTAAAAAATTAGGATCCACACATTATGACTATAACCAGGATTAAGTGCTTACTGAAGAAGATTGAGTACAGGGGAAAACAGTAGAACCTGAGCTCCAAATATTCACATGCAGCCTTTTAATTGGAAGACCGTATCAGAGAGGCCATATCTAGTATTTTTTTATATAAAAATATTTCCGCATGGTGGTGCAGTGGGTAGAATTACCACCTCAAGGACTGTGGAGCTGTGGTTTGATCCTTACTCTCTGTGTGGTTTCTCATGTTTTCCCTGTGTCTACATAGGTCTCCTCCGTGTTCTCCGGTTTCCTCCCACCTCCCAAAAACATGCCAGGAGGTGGACTGGCTAGGCTAAATTGCCCCTAGGTGTGAGTGAATGTGTGAATGAGTGTGTGAATGTGTATAATGGACTCATCCTGTCCAGGGTGTATTCCCATTGTTCCTGGGATAGGCTCCGGATCTGCCGTGGCCTAGACCAAGATGCAGTATTTACTGAAGAATAATGAATGAACAATTAAAAAAAAAAAAAAAAAAAACAGAAAAAAGCATGATGATCATCTATTACAAGATTGCAAACCTTAAATCCAGTGTAGGGAGCAGTCCAACAGTTATGTCTCCATCTAATGAGGTTTTAAATCCAAGTCCCAGCACAGCCAGAGAGCTCCTCCTGCCTGATTTGTTGCTTTGGATAAAAAAGTGTCTGCCAAGGGAATATAGATGTAAAGGTAATCCAACTGCTAGCACAGCATGAATGGTCCATATATATATATATATATATATATATATATATATATATATATATATATATATATATATATATATATATATATATATGTGTGTGTGTGTGTCTCGAAGAACATTAAGCAAATGCAGCTTTATACATTAGCAGCAGAGTCCAGGTCTAAAGAAAAATAAATCATTTACCTGATTGATCCATGCATCAGTTAACTCTTACGTTATTAGGGACTGAATTCAACTGCGTACAGTAATCTGTATGCATGGATTGTGTCTTTGGATGGGACAATGCTGCTTCCTCTTTATTAGTGCATTTATTCTGTGTCCAAGTGGTCCAAGCCCAAGCATTGCCTTACATTTGTAATTTAATTTAATTGTAATGTAATTGTAATTTAATTTAATTGTAATTTCTTTTAACATTTTCCAGTGATTTTATAAGAAAAGTCCTAAGCTATACCTTTCAGGGTACAAAGCTGGTCACTGGGGTGGTACTCTCAAAGTTTAGCATCCCTTGTATTTGGGAAAGTACACATAGTATAACTTAAAACTCATTTTACAACCACTGTGGATGTGCATTTGTTCTTGGCAAATAGAAATATACCTGCACAGTACTCTGTACACAGTACTTTTTTTTTTTCCTGAAACTGAACTGTATGCAGTAGTGTTACAGTATTGTTCTTAAAGAGTTTCTTGCTGCTGTGTTATTCACAAATGGTTCTACACCCCAGTTCTAGTTGCTAAACCCCAGTGCTGTTTAGTAATTTATACCTGATTCGCTCACCAGCTAATTATCAAGCACAGGGTGTGCTCACTCAGCTGAATAAGCACCAGGGAAAGACGAGTTCTTGTTTGGATAGCGGCAAGAATTGATGACAGGCCAGTACCCTAGTTGACTGATTAAAGGGATATGCTCATGTGGTCCAAGGCCGAGTTTGGTTTATTCTAACTTTTTCCAGCTGTACATGTTCGCTTACATCAGTGTTCCTAATATAAGCTATATAAACTACAGTCGCATTCTGGAGTTCCCTGTTTTAACCCAGTTCAAGCTTGCTAATTAGCTGTTATGTTAAAAAAACAACAATATCATAAATACATGAAAGGCACATTTTTATGTTTGTGAGTTTAAAATACACTATATGGCCAAACATTTGTGGACACCTGACCATCACACCCATATGTGGTTCTTCCCCAAACTGTTTCCACAAAGTTGAAAGGATTTCTTCGTATACTATAGCATTACAGTTTCCCTTCACTGGAATTAAGAGGCCCAATCCTGTTCCAGCATGACAATGCCCCTGTGCACAAATTGCGGTCCATGAAGACATGGTGTGCCAAGATTGGAGTGGAAGAAGTCAAGTGTCGTGCACAGAGCCCTGACCTCAAACCCACTGAACACCTTTGGGATGAACTGGACAACACCACAGACTATATTGTCCCACGTCTCCTTACCCCACATCAGTGCCTGATCTCACTAATGCTCTTACGGCTGAATGAGCAAATCCCCACAGCCACGCTCCAAAATCAACTAAAAAGCCTTACCAGATGAGAGCAGGTTATAAGACTAAAGGGGGGGGGTTGTAAATTGCCCCTAGGCATGAACATGTGTGTCCAGGGTGTATTCCCAGGAATACCCAGTGTTCCTGGGATAGGCTCTAGTTCCACCTTAACTAGGAAAAACCAATGAATGAATGAATGAATGGAATTTCTTGGATTTTACAGCAGTATTGCGCTGGGCCTAGTGCTGACATAAATCATGTCTATGTCATATGTGACAGTTGATATTGTGTCACTGATGTATCTGACCAAGGGGGAAATATATAGGAAGGAGAACTGGACAAGAAGTGAACTTTGAGGGACTCCTTGCATCACCGGAGCGCTAGAGGTGTAGTACTTTTAATGCCAGCTGTAAATTGCCATGTCGCCTCGAGTAAACCTGTCTGAGCTGAAGCTTGGGGATATGATTGTCCTTGTCAACTACAGGAGGATAAACCAATAAACGTAAATGATAAAGTCTTAGAAACACTCACATAAGCTAACACGTACAGCTGGCAAGCTGCCTGGGCTTGGGCTTGGAAGTTAACTTGGGTGTGTTGGAAGTTGAGCTTTTTTATGGACCATAAAATGCTAGAAGTGTATACTATAGAGTATAGAGTGTGTAAACAATCTTCTGGAACAGAGCCAAAATAAAGAGCCTGAAATGAACCCCAGATTTAAGTTTTAATTTACAGGTCAGAACAGGAAACGCTCAGGAACAGTAAATTCTCACCATTCCTTCCTTCGGGACATGTGATATGCAATTAGAGGAGACAGCTCGAGGACTTCTATCACACAGCCAGCGACACTTCTGTGTTAATTTACAGCCCTGATGAGGATCCCGTCCCTGATGACACCTTGGATGGTGACTATTTCTCACCAAGCTCCAAGCGCGTGCATTTGCAACGTGAGCTGACACCGGTGCACGTATTGCTCACGAGTCTGTATTTGATCATCATCATCATCATCATCATCATCACCACAGGAGCGGTAAGCACTCGGTCCCGGTTCCTGCGGTGGTGAAGCTCGTTATTCTTGCACCGTGACGCCGAGCGCACGCGAAACGCCCGGAGCGCGCTCACGTTACGGAGCCGCGAGATTCCGCGCGCGCCGCCGCTTCAGCTCCGAGGGAGCAGTAATAGTTGGTTGTTTCGCACGAGCGCGAAGAGAAAAGAAAATCCGCTCTTTCCAATGCGAGATCCTTTCGGCGCCTGACAAAACCGAGCACCGCGAGATACAAAAACGAAAGGGAGGGAGGGCTCGCACGACGTGCGCGATTGTAGCAGGTAATAACGATGCTTTTTATTGTTTTTTTTTTTTTTTTTTTTTTTAAACACCTCCGTTTTTTTTGTGGAGCTGTCTATGGTGCTGAAATCGCGTGCTCTGCAACACGAGCGTTTTAAAAAGCATACACTGCAGTGATGCATCCAATAGCTCGTGCACGAAACAAGCTTTAATTCCTGCTGCATGCATTCAAACGCATCCCGGGCCATTGAACACGTTACAGCCTGCACCTTATCGCAGTTGCATTTCTGCCATGGCGTTTGGATAGGATAGGGATTTATTTATTTATTTATTTATTTATTTATTTGTCTTTTTTTTTTTCCCAGAAAGTGTTTGCATGCATGGATGTGCTCTGCAGTTTGCATTAACGTTTATGTGATTATGGATTTGCGTTGTGTGTAATTAGATTGTGCACACGTCTGACTGAATGTGTGGACAGATGGAGGAGGTTTGTTTGCAGCTCCCAGTCACTAAACACTGCTGTGGAGGAGTTTATTTAGCATGAAATACTGAAGGGTGAATGGATGCTATATTGCATGACAGGACAAATCATAAATTATTATATGGTCACATTCTTCACTATATTTGCACAAGCCAATGGAATCTTGTCCATGCATAATGTTAAACTATGGTGTGTGTGTGTGTGTGTGTGTGTTCTTAAACATTTAAATCTTTCTAATACAGGAGTACTCAAGGCTGGCTGTTCGTTACTGGGAGGCATGGCGCAGACTAACAGCTATGGACAGAGCAGCAATGGAGTAACGGATGAGTCTCCCAACATGCTCGTCTACAGAAAAGTAGGTCCCTCAGGTCCTTGTCTCTCTACATTGCTCTATTAACTGCAAACATGAGTTCTCCTGGTAACCCGCTGTCTGCTTTAGCCGGATGTAATCCTGGTTGATGCTGACCTTTTCCTTTAATCTATTTAAATTTTGTAGTCATCTCCATTTAATTAGTATAGGGCATAGATAAAATGCAAAGGCTCACTTCAGCAAGCGTAGTGTAAACATGCCCGTACAGCCAAAGGAAAGGAGGATGCCCATTACTGGATCGATTAGAAGTGATATGCCCCGCAGTCTGAGCTAAAACCTGGCTCACACGCTTGTTTTATCCCGTTCCAAGTGCACTATAATGTGCGAGTAATAACTAACTGCCATGGCCAACAGTAGTCATCAATACTTAGAAGACCAGTGCATCTCTTTGTTGACTAACCTCATCTCATTTGGTGAATTTTCAGAACAAAAATGTGTACTTCTTTATGGCTATTTATTAGATTGACTTACATTAATCAGCCAGCTTCATTTCTGTTACTTATTTAGTGTGTTTCCTTCTATGTTTCCTTGATTTAAGCACAGAAAAGCAGCCGGCTAACTCTAATTGTGAGTATAATTTCTTGCACAGCGAGATGCCACAGCAGGCCAATGTACAGCAGGTTGCCTATTATGATTTCAGATGTGTTTTGCTCTTGTGCATACATTGCGTACATGCTGTAACAACCAAATTAGGTGCTGCTTTAAGCCATACTGTGTAGTGAACTAAAGTAATGTACATTCATCTCACTGGCCGGACAGAGCAATATATAAAAAATGGGGCATAGTGTCTTCAGAGAGTATAAACACATTGAGCTTGTGCTAATTCCAAGTTGTCTGAGAACATTTATTAACCTTAATGTATGAAGTGGTTAATAGCTGTGTGGCCTGGCTTGTGTGCAGAAAATAAACAAGTAATATGTGGATATATTGCCAAAGTGTGGATGGTTTGGGTATTTTTTATTTTTTTTCTCTGTACAGACAGACTTGTAGCATCAGTTATTTATTTTATTTTTTATTTTGATCCACAGTGATATGAGGTTGTAAATATTGGTAGTC
Organism: Pangasius djambal; assembly: GCA_022985145.1. Lineage (NCBI taxonomy): Eukaryota > Metazoa > Chordata > Actinopteri > Siluriformes > Pangasiidae > Pangasius > Pangasius djambal. Next base: position 20,576,121 of record CM040986.1, on the reverse strand, counting down.
ATGCAAAATTATTTTTAATCCCTTTACACTCCTAGGATCCATTGGGTACATTCCTTACTGTCATAACTACATCTAATAACCTTTCCCATTAGTGCCACTGTAGGTACTGAATAATTAATAGTAATTACAGAACAAGATGAATTAACTAATTATTCAGTAATCTTTCATCCATTCTTCTTCTTCAGTAAGCACTTTATCCTGGTCAGGGTTACAGTGGATCCAGAGCCGGATGGATCGCAAGAACACTGGGGACCAGTCAGGAATACACGCTGGATGGGATGCCAGTCAGTTACAGGGCACAATGCACACACACACATTCATCACTCCTTCACACCTAGGGGCAATTCGAAGTCACCAGTTGACATGCTGGCATGTTTTTGGGAGGTGGAAGAAAACCGTGGGGGTCTCTGCACAGATGTTATATATGCTTGAATATAATAACAATATATATATAGACAACAAAAAATATGGTGTTTATTAACAGGTTGTAGGTTCAACCACTGAGCCTTGAGTTTTGAGTGCTAAACCGTACACCACAGGTTCCCATCTCTGGTCCTAGAGATCCCTGTCCTACATATTTTTAGTGTTTTCCTGAAATAACACACCCACCTTAACTCATGAAGGGCTGAATCAGTTGAATCAAGTGTATTGGGAGCAGGGAAACACTAAAATGTGCAGGAAATGGGGTACTCCAGGACCAAAGTTTGTTAAACTGTGCGATACCCCATGACTGATCTAGCCAAGTGACTAAGTTGGGTGCTTTAAAATTAGTTCTGTAAGCACACTGATAGCTCAGAGGTTTAGGGTCTGAGCTCTGTCTGCCAGAGAGTCTCTGTTGAGCTCTTGAGAGAGGCCCTTAAGCCTCACCTGATCAAGTCTCTGCTGTGATTGATTCACAAAGCAACCTGCAAAATTAGATTTAGTGCCTTCAGCTTGTTGAGTAGCTTGGTGAGTAGATTTGATTCTGACTTGGGACTGGTGGAGTCTCAAAGGTGACTTTGCATTTTCTTGCAATTGTCCAAGGCATACAGTTAAAGGTTTTCTATTTAAACCCAATGGTGTTCAGACGTTCCATCATCGATTTGTCTTCTTTGATTGCTTAGGTGGATTTTTGAGGGGGAAAAACACTGACACAGTAAATACAACATCTTCTGGAATGTACTCATTTACCACTGACTGTCTTTCCAGATGTTGTGTTTGCTTTTCTGTTGATTTCGTACATAAGGCTACTTATGATGGTTTACACCTTCATGTAATTTGCAATATCACTTCGCTCATCCTGATTGTGCCTCTAATGTGTGTATTTAGTGTGTACTGTTTTGCCTCCTCCATGTTTGTTGTATGGTGGACTTGTCTTTCACTTGAACTATGATTTTGCACACTAAGGATTTGATACACTTGTCATACTGTTTGTGTTTTATATACAATGCTCCTGTACTGATCATCCTACACATTTCATCTCACTGTATATGTGTAAATTATAAGTAAGGTGATTAGTAAGAGTTTGCTAGTTTTTGCATGTACATAATTCCCTTTCAAGATGTACACATTTACAAGAAGAGGAAGTGAAGAAGGACAAGCAGTGCAGAGGGACTAGGACAGAGTCTGTGATGTGTGTCAGCATCGGGTATGAGGCAGAAAGCTGGATCCAAGCAAGTGCTGTGTTTTGAAAATCACGTGACTGTGAAGCAGGCAGTCCAAAATTGTGATCAAAACCAGGTCCAACTTCAAACAGACAATGGACTGATGGGTAACAAGCATGGATATCAGTTGCAGAGGATCACACAGGCAAGACTGGTTGACAAGACTTTGTGAAGTGTGTGCGTGAAAGGTTATTTCAAGGAGTTTGTGAATGAGAGACAGGTGTGCGTGATTTAGAAATTAGTGGCCTGGGAATGTAGATTGGTGTCATGTGATTGGTCTGACTGAGAATTCTAGGTTTGTGTTTGTTTGCTATGCTGGTTGCTGAGGATTCTGAGAGTTGGGATTTGAGACACTAGCAGACACGTGACAGACTTGGCTTGACTCAGATTTTAGATTTCTTATGATTTCTTTCG